>WTSP01021718.1:20687-45088 GCA_025331215.1 Actenoides lindsayi | reverse complement strand
TGGTGTCTGGGTGCAGCGCGCTGGAGGAACCGCGTGAAGCAGCGGGGGGGCGCTCTTTGGCGGGGGGGGGGGCGGGGGCGCTGGGGGGGGGGGGTGTCTGTTACAACAAGGCAAGGAGTAATGATTTTAAACTAAAATAGGGTAGATGTAGACTAGATAAATTGAAGACTTCTTTTTTTTACCGTAAGGGTGGTGAGACACTGGCAAAGGTTGCCCAGAGAGATGGTAGGTGCCCCATCCCTAGAAATGTTCAAGGTCAGGGTGGACAGAGCTCTAAGCAACCTCATCTAGTTAAAGATGTCTGTGCTCACTGCAGGAGGCAGTGATGACCTTTAGAAGTCCCTTTCAATCCAAAACATTCTATGATTCTATGAAACATTTGTAAGAGTGGTTTACTCAGTAGTACACAGGAAAGCTGTAATTGTACTCTAGAAACTCCAGTTCTTGAAAAGGAAACACCTTCACCTGATGTGCAAGTTGCTAATATTAGTTTCAATATAGAGTAAATCACCTGTTCTTGTATCATCAAGGTTTATACTTGCAACAGTTGCATGAAAGTCAAGACTTCTTTAGACCCTATTCCTTGCACATTTGTGCTCAGTTTTGATGATCTTGGTGTATAACTACCAAAGATCATGAGCAGAGGTATACACAAAAGCACTCCCAAGTGTTTAAAAGTTGCCTGGTATTGGACATCCACTGCTAGTGTGGACATGAGCTGTCAACAGGTTTTTTCCAGCCATACAACCAGCTTGACTGGTCTTGCTTGACAGAAGCGCATTTCCAGTAGGACCTTATGTGGTTAAAGTATCAAAGCATTTACGAGATCCTTGTGTTCTGACTGTTCTTTTGATATCCAAGTTCTCCTCAACATGACCTAATTTGTAAAGATGCTACCAGTAATCAAAAGGATATTGCATAGATAACTGAGATGCTGAATCTTCCACTAGAATCAAGGATGATAGTCTAGCTACCTCATAGGAGCTATGTCTATCAATGGCATGTGTATAGAAACTAGTGAAGGACATGATCTGCTTCTTCCTAGACCAGCACATAGCCCTGCATGACTTAAAAGAAAGAATATAGGATTTCTAGTGGGCTCAGCAACACAGTGAGGATTTGGTTTTCTCTTGTGTTTTGTTTGGTTGGTTTTTTTCCGCTCCCTTGTATCAATCCCTGTGAAAGAAATCTTCAGAATCATCTCGTGTGATTGACCTCAGAAGACAGAGGAGAGCCTCAGCCTCAGAGAGAAGGCAAGTAATATGCCAGCACTGAAAACAATTAATATAAATGTAAGATGTCATGAGGAAACATTCCAGGTTTGGTAATAAGATTCTTGAAAAAGGGTGATGCTTAACAGCTCCACTACAATGTATTTCCAATTCTCTAGAAAGCAGTGGTTGTTGCTACAACTGTTGATGCCAGTTTGCCAAATAACCCTCCTATCAGCCCAAGAGTACTACTGCTTCTTCCCATTCCTATAGGGTGTCCTCTGCCAAATTCTGGAGCTCTGCCTGAGCCCCTCATGCTGTTCCTGTCTTTGCATGGGAGCCAGTGTCACACCACCTGCACCAGGGACCCCTTTGCAAATCCAAAGCTAAGCCTGCCACTATGCTCAGATTAATTGAGCTGTCACACAGCAAATGGTTCAGGCAGTGTAATTTCTGTTCAGAGTACTCTGAGGTAGAAACGCTAGGCACCAAATGGAGCATTTTCATCTACTCCTGGTGTTGGAATTAATTAATTCCAAATTAATATGTAGCAGGGTAGACTTTCTTCACAACACTACACAAGGTTCAAGGCCCTGCATATAGTTGGTGCTACCTTACTACCACAGCCCACAAGAGAATACTTGAAGTAGGTCACAGACTCTTAACCACGTTTTTATTATTCAAAACAAAGAAAAGGCATACTCATCAACTCATGGCCATTATACTTCATACTGAAAGAGATAGATAGTTCTTATCTATTAATAATGACCATCGTCACAAATGGAGGTATTTTATTGGTTCCCGACTTCAGATTTTTACATTACACAGGCTTCTGTCATTAATTTATCTGGTGGTTTGTAACTATACAGTCAAAACTGACATTAGCTTAATAAACTTGACAAAAACTTTCCATTGCTTTAGTATACACTAGGCAGACAAATGTCTAACTGCATTTTCAGCAAACAAATAATATGATAAACACTCCTAAGGTTACAACAGCACTACAGAGGGAGAACAAACATTTGCTGTTAACTACTGAGCAAAAGAAAGCTCTCTTCCTTGATAAAAGCAAGTCAGGAATGCAATGGATCAGAGTAACCAGCAAGCAGAAATGAGATCAGCAATGTTTGGCATGGAAAGTACTGTCTAGACTAAATAAGACAAGCCTGACTCAGGCTGCTTTCTTCATTTATTTACTGTAAGTCTGATGCTCCTATGCTTGGCCCGCAGCTAGCAATATCTTAAAAAAAAAAATCTCAATTTCTACCACAACTGTTTTATACAAGCCTACAAATTAGTTCCTTCTTCACTACCTCCTCTCACAACGTGTAAGTCAAAAGGAGAAGAAAATGCAGCGTTTTCTAAAACTATGAGATAATGAGGAAAACATGCAGAACACTTCAAAAGTCATGAAAATAGAACTAAATCCCCCCCCACACCCTGTAAATTATTAAAATTCAGTTGCTAGTTCAGCCTGACCTTTGCCAGCTGTTTCCTCCTTACATTGATTCTCTGAATTTTTTTAAGATACATGAAAAAGTTTAACTTTTCAGCTGATGATGAACAGATGGGATTTCTTCAAAGTCCTTTACATTATCATACCCAACAGTAATCAAGTACGGGCTATTTCACAATGTCCTACAAGTCATAAAAGCTGAAAGACAAGAAGTGTTTCTTTCTTTTCACCATTGCAAAAATTTTGCACAAAACCAATTTTATATGCAAAAATATTTATTTTTAATGTATAATTAGAAAGACTCTTCCTGAAACGTAGTGCAAACACTGCAAAACAAGCACTGATAGCTGCCTGCACTAGTATAGCCTGGGTTGCATTAGTATTTTTATTATAAATCTGCCTGGACTTTACATATTTGTAATACATAGTTCCCCAGGCAAAAATTTGCCAAGATCATGGTTTGAACACAACTAATTTGTTTTCAAACAGTACATTCAAGTTATTAATTTTTACCTTGTTTATTCCTTTAAAAGGTTAAGATGTTATTTACACCATAGACCAAGATCTTATTTGAGCATAATCAAGTTGATTTGATTTGTAAAGGAAGTGATACTACCAATCTTCATGAAGATATTTAACCTACACAAAGATAAAAAGGGTAAATGGGGACTTAGTTATGAAGTTTCCCACAGAAATGTAAAACATTAACTCTCATCCAAAACTACCAGTTTTGCCCAACTTCAAAATAATTTCTGTAGTAAAATCCTTGTTGAAGACACTTTCAGGGATTATCTACTCTGAAGTGTTTGCTGATAAAGTTAGTCCTGGGTTTGCAGACAACCGACTTGCTCATTGGTCAGAATCCTTTTGCCATCATAAGCAGGTGCAATAGCAGAACCAAAGCTCTGAGAAACACAACAGTGTTATCAAATTAAATGCAACTATGACTCCACTGATTCTTTCACATGCAACACAAACTGAAATATATAGATTATCAACATTCCTCCAGGTTTCTAAAGAGAACAGGTACACGGGGTTTTCCAGTTATTATTCATTTACTAGATGTCAAAAAGCAGAAAAAGGTCTTAAGGAAGATGAAATCTGTTGGTTCAATGTTCAGATTCAAATACAGATGTGTTGGCACACAACCGGATGGAAGCTACAGTTCTTGCAAGTTTTGCAACAGCAGACAAGCATTTTTCACATAATAGAGCGTTTAAAGGTTAAATTTGAAGAACAGTTCTGCAAAGTTATTAAATTATATAAATGTTAATTCTTTCAGTGAAGAACAAAAAAGGGGAAAGATTTAATGAAAAGGTCTAGTAGGCAAATGAGCACAAAAACTTTGTTCCACCCTACTCCCAAAGCACCATCAACTGATGCAAATCTTAAAAAAAAAGAACGACAAAAACACCCAATTCTTCAGAGTATTAAGTCTTAACTATCCTCAGAGTAAAACAACACTTAAGGAAACAGTATGCATGAAGGTGAGGAAAATACAGCATGAGACAACAATGAACAAGAATCAGACGGAAGTCTGTTGTCTCAGTAACATCATCTCACAAACTTCCCTTTTCATCATGCACCAACAACTAGAAACTACAAATTGTTATCTTATGCATACCTTCACCAACATTTACTCAGTGAAGATCTTCACAAATCCAGATAAATTCAACAACTGGATTATTTTATACAGGTTCTCAGTCATATATACACCTTCAACTTGTCAGACACCTCTTACCAGCAAAGTTCAAGAAGACAAAGGAAAAGAAAAACCAAACCAAAAAAACAACAACTCAAAAAACTAGTTGTATTGCAGACTTGACCTGCTCTTGTTGATTTTGGTTATGTTTTTTTCCCAGGGCACTATGTCTGATATATACAACATTCATGTAAGATACTTGGCCAGTGTCTTTGGGAAATCGGGGAAGGTATCTAACGCAATAATTCAGCTTTTAAGAGAGTAGATGCCAACATCACAAATATTTACATTGAAAATGTGACCTTCAGGCATTCACTATGTTGCAACAGTTGCTACAGAAAAATCACTTTTGTTTCCATAGCGCTAGTGGTATGTTACTGAATATTACAATGACATTGTGTAATAAAAAAACCTACCCTGATAAAGACACATTAACTAGTGATAGCTTTCAATCCCCTTAGACTTTGGTATTACAAAAGTATGTTTCTTTTTGTCATTTCAGCAAACTCCTGTAACGGATCTTACACTACAAAGGCAAATGAGCACAGCTGCTGCAAAGCAAGACCGTGCATCACTGATCTACTCAAATTCTCAATCATGTTAAACACAAAAGTAAAAAGCCCAGTTGGTTTATAAAATTTATTTGAAATTAAAAAAAAACAAAACAAAAGCTTTGAAGACTTATCTTACAAGACGCTACTAAGAAACACTAAGCTATAAAACAGTGATGAAAGCTTAAAATGGGCAAATATATAGAAGAGATACTTTTTTTTCTTGGATGTGTATTAATTATACCATGTTCTTTTGACATTTACCAACGCACACATGTTTTGGTAATACCTCACTTCTGTTAAATAAGCAACTTGGAAGTATATGAAATTTTGTTACAGTAATTCAAAAAACCCTCAAATCTAATTTGGCCTTTCAAACCAGCAAGCATATACTTACAGGAGATAAATTCATTGTGAGAACATACTTACAGCCTTGTCTAAATTAAGCAGAAGCCTTCATTTAGGAATCTAATAACTAAATAAAAAGTAAACATGCTAGTAACAAGCCTAAAACTTTGGTCTACCCTTGAGATTGACAGGTTAAGTCACGATTATGAAAAAAAAATAAATGCAATAAGTATTTACACCATCAAGCTTTTGGGAAGATGCAGATGGATTGGCAGAAATGTTTTGTCACTACAGCTTGTTATGTCTAGGAAATGTTTTTAAAGTACGATCTTACCGGTATAAGCAGAGCTTCTCAGAAAGGCTCAGGAATAGCGAACAGATCATAGGTTTATAACCTGTTTATAAATTAGACTTATGTGCAAGTAGGAAAAGGCACAAAAAATATGAAGGCAATTAAGAGTGGCTAGACAGGAAGAGAGAAGGACTCATGAGTACCTGGACTGTAGATGAAATTGAGCACTGAGTGACAACCTGCATCAGAAGCAACCAGAACTTAGCACATGCATTACTGATGTTTACGCTGACTGCATCTAACTAACCAAGAGGGTCTAGCATCAGCCTGGTGAAAGTTTCCAGTGTACAAAATTGGATTAAAAGACAAAACTGAAGCATTACTAACGGTAAAGAGCTGAGAGAAAATAAAAACAAAGTCTTTTAAAGGCACTAATACCCACAAAACTAAAAGAGAGGTCATGAAGTGCCCAGGCAGAGAAAAGCCAGGCTCTGTTCAGTTCCAGAGAAAATTCTTTAGGGAATGTATGACAGAAGGATACAAAATAACACTTAAATCAAAATGAAATGCAATAAATTCTAGACTAAAGGAAATACTTTTTCCACATACTACATAACTAGTTTGTGGAAAGAACTATCACAAGATATGATGGATCATAATTACTTCCAAGGACGCCAATGTAAATGGATGATGCAGACACCTCAAATTCAATTATGAGATCACAGAAAAACCTCAGAAATCCCTGTTCTTAAGGATATCAGTTTCCTACATAATAAACAATTTAAGCGAACCTTAATTTGCTCCTGGCAAGAAAGCGCCAACAGGCCTGCAAGTCAGTGGGTATTAGAGGGATACTCTGATTTCACAGGTAAGCAACTACTAGCAGATGGAGGATGAAACTGTCTTTGCCCAAGCATTATACACAAGTGCCATGTGCTGCTTATATGAGAAAAAACTACATCTTCATGTGGGGAGATGGCTATTGAACAAGAACCATCTTAACTATATTTACTGAAGACTTTCTTCATCTACTTGACAAGCAGCAGAAAAATCCATAGTGCTTTGACAGGGAAGCCTAGAAAACGTCAAGATTAAATCCAGACTTGACCTTCAGTATGTGTATTTTTCAGCAGAAGCTCTTTTTGGCATACTAAATCAGTACCAAGAAACTCTGACAAATTGTACTGGCCAGAGGATGCACTCCCTGAAACACCCCAGGACTGCTCTTACTGAATTACACCACAGAATTTTGCAAGCTTTAAGATGGAGAGTCAAAAAAAAGGGACGAAAAGCAAGCAAAGCCCAAAGTTTATCCAAGTTCTCCTCCACAGCAGCCACCTAAATTCAAGTGATACAACAGCAGGCTCCATGCCATATCTGGAAAGTCTGGAAGTGATGCAATATGAAAACAGAAGTACAAGTTGTGCTGTATCACTGATGGTGAAAAGATAAGTGATGAAAAGTTTTGGAGGTAGAAGTCATATTTCTATTAGGTTAAGAACACTTTTAGCATCTAAACTTTCAAACTTACAACTCATTTCCCAGCTGAACTAGATAAACAACTCATATTTTCTCATACCACAAGATTGAGTAATAAAGATTATCCTTTGTTTTAAGTCATCACAAAAATGGAATTTTCCATTTGCAGGCATAAACAGGGAAAGGGGAGCAAGCTTACCAGTAATCTAACTTTGAGGGTCAGGAGCTTCCAAAGCCTTGTGATGTACATCTACAAACAGTTTCAACATCAAAAAAGTGGGGTTTTTTTTCTGTGATATTAAGTAAATAACGTAGTAAATTCATGCAGGATCCAGAGGACATCAATTTCCAAAGGTTAAGTGAATTTCAGTAGTTTCTGGAAATTCAGCCATACAATTTTTTGTTGATTAAAACTGCATACATATGATGCACTATAACTATTTTCATAATCACAGATTTTCAGATAACATCCAGGGAAATTGTATGTTTGTGCCTACATGGTATAATGTCTTAAAAAGATAAATAGAAGGTATCTTTAATACTGTCTGTGTCAGTACAAGATCCTTAATGTAGAAACCTTACTTGAGCAGAGCTAAAGAATCAACCAAAGCTAGTGGAACTAATAAAGCATTTATTCACTGTCATGACCTGGGAAATTCCTCCACAGAAAGAGCCTTGACAAAGAACCTTGTCAACAGATTAACAAAAATCAACATGCTTTATTTATACTTCTAGTGGAGATACCACAAAATAATTAAATTCCACCAAGAACCTTTTTATCAGCTTGTTTAATAATGGAGACCAGATAGTTATACCTACAAGATCAACTGCTTTAAGGCTTAACGGGAACAGCACTTTAGGAGTCCTGTCAGCTTAGTGTCCCAGAATTGGTAGAGATTGAATACATAACTTTTATATTCTGGTATTAAAAGAAATCAAAATAAGTTTAGTACATCAACACTAACTCTCAGCATATGTATAGATCACTACAACATTTCACACAGCAAGTAAATTTAAGAACAGCACACGAAGAACTGAGATTTAAAAACCGGCTGTCTTTTTCTCACTTACTTGCTTATCTTAATCCTACTAGAAAAAGACTGGTTGCTTGAAAACTGAGTGTTAAAATAACCTTTAAGAAAGGAAACCCAGACAAAGATATTAGTGTCTTTATATTACCTAAGATTCATGATTTTCAGCAAAAATGACAAGGTAAGCATAGATTTCAACTGAATAGTGACTCACCACTTCACTGTTAATGAGCCCAATGAATGCTAAAGTTATAATTAATATTATAATGAAGCACTGTTGCTATTTTTCAAATAATTAGGTAGAAGGTAAGCTTCTCTTCTGCACTGAGGTCAATGCTGAAAGCTAAGCTGTCTGAAATCTCATTTTTTTCTACTGATCTTGCTATACTGAGCAATACAGTTAGTGCCAGAGATGGAGAAGTTAACATAAAAAGGTCAAATAGGCACACATTTTTTACCTCTCCATTTCTGTATCCATAAAACAATGATCTACATCACAATCCAATCAGATGCTGCAAAGTATGTCGTAGTGACGTGTATTAAGATTGTACAGTGCTTGGTACACAAAACACTAAAACAGATAAACTGTTTTTAATGGGATCTGTTCTCCCAGACACTAGCATAAAATCCTCATTTCACTGAAGTCAACAGCAGAACTCATTTGTTTCATTGCTGCCCGTGGTATCATTCCAGGACTTTGTTACTGGTAAAACACAACTTTGCACCTTTGGACTTAAAGTCCATGGATGCTCTGTCAGCAGCCTTTACCCTGCCTTCAAATGCCAGACTAGAGATTCCTCTTGGTTCCTTACTTTAGTTCCTGAAACCCCCATTTGTCACCCTGGAAGGCAGTGAAATGCAAATAAACTTAAAGAACACCATACCCCTGACTTGAGCCCGTGATCAACACAAGGATAAAAATACGTGAAAGAGATCCAATTCCTTATTAAAGAAATAAATCCAACTATAGTTCAATTCAGCTTGCAAGGAAGCAGCTATGAAGAATTTCTGACACACGGCTGAACCAACATTGTCTGGAAGAACTTGAATCTCCTATTCCAAACCACTCTGCCTACTTGAGAAAAAAAAAAATACAAAAAAAAATACTGTGACCAAAAGCCCAGACTGCATTCCAGAGGTCTAGGAATAGCTTGTTTTCCTATTTGCAGTTGGTAAATTTGAAGTCTGTGAGGCATTCCTCTGGTTTTTAAGGATGTCTCCAATTTCTCCTCAAAAATTCATTTTGCTTCTTTCTCTACATACAAAATTTTGCTACCTCTACAAGCTTTGTTATAAAAAAGTATTTTTCAGAGTGAATTTTTAGCAAAAGCAACCGCTATACATGCCTTCTTCCCGATATGGTTCCTGTCCTTGGGTTTGGTTCACAGGTTTTGGTACAACATATTAAGACACACATTCTGCAGGTTTGTGTTATACACAGGCCTAACAGTTAGTCACATTTCACAGTACTTCATGTTTTTTTCCTTTGTTGCATAAGGGATTTATTGTAAATGTAAGCTGAGTACTGTCATTCCAACCAGTCTAAACTATAAAATGGACAGGTTATAAGGTGTTTGAAATTACATCCTTAGGGCTCAATTTAGAAGCTTCTCCTCGCATACTTTTGATTTTGCAGGCTTCCTTATGGAAATGTCTGCTAGCTTTCTTTTTTTTTCCTCATTAATGACTTCAAAAGAAATACATGCTTGAACTCCTTAATATATTAAACTAATTTAAGTTATGTTAAAACACCCAGTGACTGCTCAGCAAACCAGAAAAAGCAGACACTGCTACTTTCTGAAGCACTATTTCCATGTGCTTCTGGAAATAACATACTATTTAGTTAGTGAACTGCATGCACAATAAATTAAAACACAAACATTTAATTAAAGAATACCATTAATACGTATACATATAAGTTGAGTTTGTTACAGTTGCTAAGGCACCACAGCAACTTAGAAACAAAAATAAATTCCTAGAACTCCTAAAAGTACTGATTTAAAAAAAAATAAAGAGTTTTGATGGCATACCATTTATTTCCAGGAGTGGGGGAATAAAGGACAAAAAGCAAACATTTAAACATCTTTAGATTATGTGCAATTCAAATCTACAAACTCAGCAGTTTATGATATCATTTTAACTAGCATCTGACATATCTAGGTTTGTTAACTTAGTGAAAACCCAAAATCTGAAGTACAGCATTTCCCTCTACAGGAATGAGTTCTTTATGGAATTTCTGAAAATTAAAACAAGATCTCAATTTTCAAAGTAATTATACATAGAACTGAAAAATCATCCTTAATGTCACTATATTTTGGATTGTAAAGAAAAAAGATTAAAGTATTCTGATACCAAAACAAGTATCTTAACTATAAACCAAATAAAAATTTGTATTTCCAAATCAGATGACTGATAATGACAACTTACTGCCAAAACCAACACAAAACTGATTATTCACAATATTTGCATAGGTTAATACACTGAACCACAAAACTGATCAAAAAAACCAAACTTATGCACATACTAAAACATATCTCAGTAGGTTTTGTTTTCAATATGTATAATTTGTCACAGAAGGAATATAAGCAAAATAAGTCAGTACCATCTTGGGACCACTGATAAAAGCCTGTATTTTGAAAGCATCTGTGGTGCCAGCTGGTTTGTGAATTACACATCCTCAGCAGCCACGCAGAACTTGTTCCACTGAACTTCTGGAAACTGGCATTCCTGCCAGACAGACCTTTTTGAGGCTTGTGTTTAACCCCACATCCTAGCAGCCTGTAGAAACTCTGCAGTCCCTGCTCTAAGCTCTACCTTAGTAAAAAAACCAACAATTATTTCAGGAAGCTGGGGATACTACTGTGAAACCGACAATGTTACGTATTGCCAGGTCACTTTGCTACCTTGAATCATGATGATGCTGAGCAAACTCTTCCTGTTTCCAGCGTTTAAACGTTCTTGTAATTGCCTGGTATCTCTCGACACTCCAGTCCTTTGGCAGGCCTCAGACGCAGTGCTATTTTTAGAAACCCCAGCAAGAAATACTGTAGGTACATACCCTTACACATCACTGAACGATGAATAGGCATAGCTGTTTGGAATCCCTGGGCTTAACACACTACTTTTCAACACAGACTGAAAGATGCATCAGCCACTGCTCATCTCCAATTCTTTAATCACTACTTCTGGCTTAGTTTGTTCAAATGCCTTCGTCCTCTCTTGTCGAATCCAAGTTGATAGGTACACCTTCATGTACAACAGGAGCAATAAGCAAACACTGTGAACTCCACTACACACACCCAGAGACAACAAGTTTGAGTAATGAAGGCCCTAGTTCTAGCCTTTCAGCTGACTAGATGATACCAAAGTCCCGCAATCTCTCCTTGGTACTTGCTGGCCAGGCAGCTTATCATCTTGAGACTGGTTCCTGTTCATCTGTGGGAAATGGCTGAATCATCCATAGATGCTTTCTGAATCTGCAGCCTGCCTTACAGAGGAGATATATCAAGTTAAATTGGTGTAACATTCCACTTCCTGTCTGTGACAACCAGCAATGGGGAGATACTGGGAGCATCCTATCCATAAAGATGGTTTGCTCAAGTACCCCTGCTCAGGATAATGATAGGTGACTGTATTTATACCATTAGTAGGCAGATAATATTGGCAACTTCACAATTGAACAAACTGCAGAGAGAAGAGACAGAAGTTCAGGAGGAAAAAACCACCAAAAAGAAAAAGCCCCACCCCCCAGAAGCCACAGTATGCCTATGTTATTTGGACTAGGATGGTCATGAGCACAATTGACTGGCAGACCTCTTATAATTCTTACAGCCTGCTGCTTCTTAGCTTATAAGGAACTTTTTCTCTAACAGACGACTACATACATGGAGATAAAAACACTATAGAAGAGAGGCTAGCTTTCACAACTCAAACAATCTAGTGACACCAAAATAGTATCTCCTGGGCATACTTGTTCTTAAAAGAGCAGCTTTTTTCCAGTTCAGCTTAAGACTTCATAAGGCACAAATGCACTTGACATTTAGCCACGAAACACCCCAAGTATCTTCTTTAGCAGAAGACAAAAAACACACCAGCACCTGAAAAAATACCCCATTTCACACACAGCAATTTCATACTGAAATTAACCAGCTGGATGTTGAGAATATTCTAACTCTTAAAGTACCCTTACATTTTTTCGCATGCTCTGTTCTGTAGCTTCCTGCATGAGCTGCTGTAGTTCTTAGCACTGTCGTGTACTGTATGAGGCCCTGTAGTTTCACAGTTCCAAGTGCTTTCCTATTAATTGTGACATATCACATACTAAAAGATAACAATCTTTTAAAACCACATACTAACGGGTAAAATTTGGGCTGTGCTTCCAGACATAATTTTTTCCTGCCTACTGATTACTCGAGTTCCTAACTACAGCTCCTATGAATGCCAAAATTTTTTGTACCAAATTGACACACAGAACTGCAAACTGCAATCATTTCATTTTACTAAATTCTGAATCAATTTAGAAAACAATTACAATAAATACAGTGCGCAACAATTAGTTTATTTAAACTGTACAGGATAGGGGTGTTTTGGTTTGTTTTGTTTGCTGTGGGTTTTTTGGTTTTTGGGATTTTTTTCCCCTCTCACTAACACCAAAGGAGTGGAAGAGAAGCAGGAATGGAAAAGCCAAGAGCTGACACTTGAATTTTATAACAGAGGCACATATTACTTCAACTCCCTGTAACAAGTTTGACAATTAAAATGATGTATTTTCAGAAGACAAGCACTGTAATTTGTAGTTTAACTGAATCTAAAACATAGTATTTACCTGAGTTACATAACCACAGTCAAAACCAGCTATGGGTCCTTGCAGCATGTGTTTAAGAGTCCAGCTGAAAAAGTAGTTCTGAAAGCTTGTTCCAAGTATGCTAAAAATCCCTATAAGTACGTCAATCACTATCATGTCAAGAACCTTAAGATTTTAAGAACATATGCACACTGTTTTCTCTAGGGTTCGGAGGATGTTGAATCAGAACAGCAACTACTTCTGATATAGGTCAACGGCATTTCAGAATTTCATTAATATTATCAAGAGACACAAACTTAGTAAAGCCACACCAAGTTCAGTATATTAAGCAACTTTATTATGCAGAGCTTATTACCTACCCCTCTCAGCATCAAAAGGAACTTTTTGAACTGTACTTGTAGGAAAAGAAACATTTAACAAGCCTTCCCACACAATTTTCTATCTACGACAGTAACAGCTACCACAGACAAAACAGAAAGAAATGTGTGGCAATCACCAGCTTTTATTGCCTCTTTGGTTTCATTCTTTTAGGCTGGAGGAATCTCCCCCCCGTCCCTGCTTCTCTTTAAAAGGGAAAATAACAGAGTATTCAATGATTTTTTTTTTTTAAACCCATGACCTAAGTAAAATGATAACGTGCAATCTTGTGTTAGAGATGCATTGTCTACAGTGTAATCTAACAATCTGAAAGCTATGCCTACTGAACTCTGCACATATAAGCCCAGGTACACAACTCTAATAGGACACATGTTGCAACATACTGAGAAGAATCCTTTGGCTTAAAAGGCTGAAGCCAAAACTTGACACACTTGGTCTTGTTTCAAGAAGGAAACTCTTTTGCCAGACTTGAAAAGGAGTGGATTTTAACATTTCCAGCTTGGAAGAGAAAAAAAGATTCTGTTTATGATTGCATAACTTAAAAAAATAAATAAACACAAAACCCAAACAAACACCGGAGAAAGCCAAGCAAACAGCAACTTTGTTTTAAAATTCTAACATATCTTGATTAGGATGAATATGTTCCCCATTTAAAAGAAAATTAAATTAATTGAAAATATTGTAGAATGAAGCATGACATTTTCAAGAAGGAAGCACAGCCAATGAAAGCAAAGAATGCTCATTTTAAATTGAGAATCATCTGCTAGTTTCCATAGCTTCTTACTAAACAATTGCAAGCTCTACTGGTTCTTAGAACTACCTTGTTTACTATGAACAACTTCAAAATGGCTCTTCTCAGAAAAAGCTACTTGAAAGCATTTACACACAAAAAAATTACAATGTAGAGTGGCTGCTGCTTTAAGCTTTCCTGAAAAATAGGTAGCATTAAAATGTAAACAAACAGGAGACAATACATTTACCTTTTTCATAATATTGTTCCTAGCAATACAGTGTTAGCCTTTGATACCTCAACCAGGATTCCAATGTTGCCATGTGAAACACTTCAGAAATATACATCCAGGCAGAAACTACAGTACAAGGATCATACCAGCCAAATACGCTCCAAGAAGCGGGAACGAAAGAAGAGGATCTCAGAGAGAGAAACAGACTTACAAAAGTGAAAATTTGGTGCCAGACCTCCTCCAGGTCATTTTTCTAAATAATTTGGTCCATTTTCAACAATAACAGTGCAATACAAGTAAATATCAATTAAGCAGATAGCAGTTATAACATCTCATCCTGGTATGAATAAACTATGTATCACGTAGGAAATGCAACTGCAGTTCATGTAACATGACAACATCCTGCTACCCTGTACAGAACAACATTGATGGTGTGTGATTTAAAGGAACTCTAGGTCTCCATCTGTGCTTAATAGGCCTTGCTAGATCTTACCCTTGGATAAAGCTAAAGCACTCCTTACAGAAGCTATACAGTGTTTACAGTTAGGCTATTGCACTTCACACTCCACCACAAAACCCAGTAGGCTGAAGATTAACCCCTACGACACCTCCAAAAGGAGCTTTACCATAAAGTATGCAGACACTTCAGGAAAAACTACATTCATAACAATGAGCCCAGCACTTTTATTACACTTGGTTGAAAGGACTCCACATGTGGGCAGAGTTAACAGCACAGGACTCGAGCAGAAATGGCAGTGTTCACACAAAGCAGCTCTCCAACACAAGTGCCTGAAGGCAAAAAATGTCAGGAAGACTATGAAAAACGGCTTCTTGTCCTCTTCCTTTAAACCCCTGATCAGCCAAAGCAGACAGAAGTAATACATGCTCCCCACTCCAAAAATGCCATCCCAGCTATGGAAACAGGAAGCTATGAAAACCGGGTATCTCCCATCTCCAACAGGAACCTGAAAAAGGAATGAAACACCATCCTTCCAAACATACTAGCTATTACAGAAAGGACAGACAGACTGTGTAGTCTAGAATCAACCCCAAATGATCTCCTTACTAGGACCACTGCACACAGAATTAGTAGTTCCACTCTACTCTTGCAATAATAGCAGAATTTGGCAACGAACGAAAGGAAGGAAGAAAAAAAAATTAAAAAAAACACAACAAAAACCCACACTCAATTTATACACTTCTTTTTCCTTTTACAACCTCATTTGCTTTGGTCTTCATCACCTGAATTCCCACTAGAAATGTTCCAAGTGTACAGCTGGGGTATACATCTCTTTCCAATCTCAATTCCAGAAGCACATCAGAAGACAATCCAATTTAGGAATTTCCTGGATTTCTAAACGGTCCATCAAAAAATAAAGTTATAGATACAACTCCCCAGGGTGCAACAGAAGGAAAACACTTCAGGATGCAAAACATATTCTGCAGTGAAAAGCCAGTGGAATAGTGAAAGGGGGAAATGAGGGAGAGTTGGCTTCTTGTTAAGGATCTGCATGTGTGCAACAGCTGCAAGTGCCAAACAGGCATTATATAATAACAACAAAAGCTGTTCAAAGTACTAAGGAGGCACATCTGGGACTGCAGTGACCAGCAGTTGTCCTCTACTTTAGACCTTCAAGGCTCTAATGCAGTAAGCAAGAGACACTAGAGTTTTTGAGCCGTCAATATATAAATTTATATTTCTGCTTCACCATTATGATTATTTTGATGGTGGTATCAATTCTACAACTATTCTTGTCCACCATGGAGGGTAGGGTTTACATTTGATTGCTACCTTTTCCAGAAGCATATACAGGCAATAAAACGTGAAACTGTCTAAGAAAAGAGCTCTCCAAGTGTAAAACTCATACAACATTAAGTCTACCTTTATGCTCCCTCAAAATTGCCACATTCTAAAAGTACTTTCTAAAGTTTTTAAAGCTAAAAGGATTCCAGACTCGGATACTGCTGGCCACAGATGATCACTGAAGATTATTAACACAGCATTAACTGTGCTTCAAGGTGATCTGGGAGTGTGGTTCAGAAAGTAGCTGAGCAGCATCCTAGAGGAGTAGGGAACCAGAGTGAGACGACTTTTTTTTTTTTTTTAAAAAAAAAAAAGGAAACATATTAAGGTTGTAAATTTTCCAACTATGAGGCTTCTGTAAAGACAGAAGTACTGCCTACACCCTGTAAGTTTAGGTCTTGATCGACCATTTCCTGTACCACAACCCTAATTAGACTAATTCTTAAGAACTTAACATTCTTTATGCTATAAAAATATTTTTGAATCATGTATATTATATAGATGCATTTACTTTGTCTGTGTTATCATGACATTAACTACTGAAAGGACAGAAGCAAATGGTTTTAAACTGAAAGAGGGACATACGGAAGACATTTTTTATGACGAGGGTGGTAAGACACTGGAACAGGTTGCCCAGAGAAGTTGTGGTAGCCTCATCCCAGGAGGAATTCAGGGTCAGGTTGGACAGGGCTTTGAGCAACCTGATCTAGTGGAAGGTGTCCCTGCCCAAACCATTCTGTGATACTGTGACAGTGCAAAATGACAGCGCGAAGTGACAGCGCATTTGTCTCAAGCTCTAGGAATAGACAGCTATTGCTAACACTTGGCACAAATAAGGCGCTGGAGAGGTTGACAGTTCCAGTGCATGGCTCAGAAAGTGGTATGAACAGAGGGGACTTCACAATTGTCAAACTGGAACAGAGAATGCTCTGTGGAAGACAGAACTCCATTGAACGCTAAATGGAACTAGGGTGATGACAAATATCATAGGATCATTTTAAAAACGGAGACAGAAAAAGTATACAGCTCTGAATGATGCTGTCACTTTTAGTGAAGTCAGCACACTTAAACAGGTAACAGTGAGAAACAGAACAAACCATGCTTTTTCAAACAGCATGCTTTTTAAACAGAAGAGGCAAACAAACCAGAAGTAGCTGTGTTTCTATACGAAACATTGGAAGTTCAAGAGAGAGAATGGAAAAAGAATAACTGCTTTAGACAGACTTATTAGGAAGGAATTATTCCTACCTTGGGAAAACTAATGGGAGGATTGGGAAAAATCCATGGAATATCCTGGATATGAAACAGACCACCAGGTGGAGAAGTGATGCTATGCCTCAAAGAGTAGCCTGTCAACTCTAGATCAGCAAAGTAACCATATCAATCACTAACAGAGCATCTCTGTAAACTATAATTTCAATGAAAAGTAGAGGAAACACAGGACCATATTAATAGCTGCTTAAGATGAAGACAGCTGCCATATAACTGAAGCTACAAAGACAGAAAACAATATGAAATTTCTATTACCTCCAAAAACCAGCACAACAGTAATACAACTTTTAGATGTGTTGAACACCTTCAGCTCATTAGGAACGCAGAAGAAAAGAATAAAATCTTGGTTTGGCCTAACCTGATCCAATTCAAATCTTACCACTGACGAGATGCTGCCAGAGCGAGTGAAACTTTACTCAGAGTTAATATCCTTGAATAGGGAACAAAAGTCAAGGATTCACTACAGCAGTTCAAGTTTCAAAACAGAAGAACGAACATAAAATGGAAGCTGGCTGAAAAATGTTAATGTGCTGAAAATCTGTCCATGTGTCTTTAGACCAAATTAAGCAATGTATTGAAGGAACACACAGAGAAGGCCAGAGAAGAAAGTCTCAATTCTTCCCATCTGTGCTCATCATGAAGGACCTTAGAAAAGTTTCTATGCCTTTCTCTACAAGGGTTTCTCAAGATCCGTTTCAAATTGAAGGACAGGGAAGTTGACAGAACAGTCAGTCAACACCAAGAGGTCATTAGATCAGGTAATTCTCATCCAAAACTTCTAAGAGTTCAGTAGGATTCTACCCGTCTACTGTGTAGTACTCTGGCCACAACTGAACCCAATAAAGAACATAGTAACTTTCATAAGAGAAATAAATTTTATGGGGTTTAACTTGCCTTACCATTGACATGAATGTGGTTATGGTACAGTTTTTAACAATCCACGCACAGTGCCCAGAAAGGAGAATCAAACACAGTGAGTTCTTGGAGACTGACTGGAATCTTGACGGAGCTGCTTTATTTCTCACCGTAACAAAGGTTGTCTGTGTTATCTTCCTAACATAGCTGAATGATAGGGGAGTGGGTGGACGACTCTCCTACGTGCATTTGGTTGATCCCTCCATCCCATTAAAGATGTGACTCATATCGAAAATTGTACAACAGTGTAGCCAGGCAACAATTTCACTGATACTACTCCAACAATGATCACCCTTTTCTTGCACCAAAGCTTTACTCAGGCAAGTGCTGTTACACAGCCACATAAAACCATGAGCCAACTGGCTGTTGCCATGAATCAGATTAGCTTCCTCCTCCTGTCTGAAATAAGATTTGGCTGGCTTGAGGTCCCAGTTGGCTGCCTATAATTTAAGTCTTTGTATCAAAAAGAGATTCTATTTTTGAGAATCCTTTTCCTGTCAGATACTACTGAAAACACTGAATATCCTGAAATGCCTGTGGGACCTTCACTTCCCTAGATAACTTAAGCGTGGATAAAAGGAGATGTTCATGCAAAGGTAGGCTGCATCATCTCAGAAACATCAATACTCCAAAGTGTAGGACACTGCAGCTGAATCTCATTAATGTCTTGCATGGTGGTACAATGGTGATACTCTATATATTCAAAACTCTTCCCAAAAATCTCTGCTTTTCTGGTGGATTGAAGTCAATATACTGCTGAGCATTCACTGCATATGCACAGTATTTGACATGGCCAGATGCTATTGAGCTCCAGTCCACTTAAAGGCATCTCTGCTGAACTCTCAACTTAAGTAACCTGGATACTTGCAGGCTCAAATATTTCCATCAAAACAGGTGGGATTTCTACCACAAGTGTTCACATCCAAAAGATCTTACAAACAAGTAATAAAAACAGACTGGAATTTTTCCACAAAAAGACCAAAGGCTTCTCTCAAGGCAGGTTGCGCACTTTTCATATGATCATGAACTAACAGGATCTCTGAAATGACTAGCCTAGTTTGTAACAACTCCATGTTCTTCTGCCCTTCACACCACACTTAAGTAAGGTCAAAGTCTTCAGACCCAGGTGTGTCACAACACAGTTAACAGAAAGACTACTCAATCCAACAGAAGTAACTACAAATCATCTCTTAGATGATGAACCAGCACTGAAGTGTGCACCAGCACTGTTTAAAAATAACACCGGGACTAAGACTGATATAACTGTCATTAAAAAAAAAATTTAAATCATCCTCATGTTCTTTGCCAGCAAAAGTCCTGAGGGAGACAAGCCATTTCACTAAACAGTGACTTCAGCTCCTGCAGCCCAATGACTACATTCCCCTAGAATGATGAATGGAGGTGTTCTTGAGAGCTGACTCGGTGCCTGGCAGCACAAAGAGATGAGTAACCACCTTTGAACCAGTTTTTGTTCTAGCGCACATACATCAACAGCATTGCCAAAGACTACAAGTGAGAATAGCTGCAGTATCAGAATCTCAAAACACTCTCTCAACTTACTGATAGTTGACGCCAAAGATCCTTCATGTATGCCTAGTGCTGCTGCAGCAATGAAGTTAACCATGCCCTCAACTGAGCACTCAGAAGCACATTACTAGTCCTAAACCACTTCTGACCTTCATTAGGAATAGTGTGGGGACACAAAGCCTCTGAAGTGAAAATGTAAACTCATATGCAGCCTCTGTTTACATAGAGACCCCTGTGCAGAGTGCCTTGCCATAGTAAGAAAAAAAGTGTTAATTACCACTTTGAATTTCTGGGATGACATAATTAAATAGCTATCTATATTAATATATTTAAGTCTGTGATCAACAAGATTCAAGACAGCTGATCTACTTCAGAACAATTAAAGTGCGTGCAGGACAGAGTGAGCAAGAATAAGAGGGGTGTAAGTTTAATTCAGAGATAATTTTTAAAAAACATTAATAGCAAAGCAAGAACTCTAACTCACTATGAATAAATTCAATGAAGAATTAACTTTGCTAACAGGCAAAAATGTGTGCTAGAGAACAGCTGAGGAGGTCTAAACTGAACAACTGAGAAGAACTCCACAGAAGAGGTGCTGTGCCCCTTGTGTCTTTGGTACAGATACAGAACTGGCTGCTAATTGGTTGAATGTCAAGCAATTGGCTCTAGGCAAGAAGCCTGAGCAGAGAAGGGGCATTAACAATCATCCACAACACAAAATACCTAATAACAAGCACTCAAGCACTGCCCTCTCTACATATCCCATAACCTTAGTTTTAGTTATGAAATCTGTTGCTGCTTTTCTGTTCCCATGCCTGACTCTACACATCAGCAGACCAGGCTGGGTCTGGGTCTGTGAGGAGAGCTCTAACAGCTATTCATGGGGGAAATGGAGGGGACAACAGGAACAGATGGACCAGGACACAGGATGGGACATGCAGAAAGGCAAAATAACCATAGTACTTTTTTTTTTTTCCAGTTATTAGTTACAGCACTACAAGTCCAAGTTCCATTTTGGGAAAGTATTGTGTTAAAAGAGGGTGTTGTGCCCCTTCCCCCCTAGCTGTACTATGCTCCACAAGAGAAGTTGAACAAGAGGATCCCAAATAATTTGGGATTGACTGTGACTGCAACTCATTTGTTTTTCATTTGTGTATTAGTAATCTGCCTACTGAAGTCAGAAGAAAAATGCAACAGAGCTCTCATGTATTGATTTGTGTCCATCTGTCATTTGAAGACAGGCTTCATTTCAGCATTCAACAGAAAGACAATTATGCACAATGAACAAAATAGATGGTTAAAAAAAATGTGCTGCCAATAAATGACATATTCCAGTGAATTCAAACCACCCTTTTCAAAATTCTGGCATTCTGCAATATGAAAATAAGCCTTAAGTAGAAAGAAAAGCAAAGCTTGCCACCTACTGCCCAATGACATAATAGTATATACTAGTATTGTCTTCTATCTTGCCTTTGAAAGTGATTTCCCTGCCACAGAATGTACAGAATTGCATCTTCAACTGTCTTTTTAATAAAACAGGAAGCACAAAACCAATGCTTGGAATATCCAGAAGCAGTTTTCTTCCTTTAAACTAATTTTTAACTCCTTATAAAAGCCCTGACAAGCCTGACACATAATTTATCATAGCATCCAAGCTAACAAAGAATTCCTTTTAATATCCTCCAGTGATGCTATAGGCTTTAGTAAAAAAAGTCTGTCCTCAGCTTCATGATACATTTTCTGTCTAGAAAGCATTTTAAAAAAAATAAATCAACCAATAAACAACCTATAATAAAGCAAGCCTATCAGAAAAGATTCACACACATGCAAGTCTGGAGGAGATATTTTTAAAGCTATAGAATGCATTAGTAACAAGAGAGGGCTGTAATGAAGGCTGGTTTACTGCAAATACATTCTTTGTCCTGGAAATTCCATGTCTTAGCATAAAGGATGCTTCTTTTTGTTTTCAAGCACAAAGAAATTCTGTTCAATAATTATAACGCTTCAGTAAGCTATTAGTCTGGAGGTATTTATTTTCCTAACATACCACACATAAAAAGTCCTTCCTGAGTAACAGGAGGTCCTTTGCTTAGTATAGGAAGCTGCTAAAATCAGAAGTCAAGTAGTCATGATTCAATTGCCTAAATAACTTCTGAGCACACTGGCAGACTTCACATACAACACTATGTATGGTAGACATGCCAAACCAGTGAACAGTCCACTTTCTGATTCTCCAGCACCTCTCTCTAAGGCCCTAGGAGATATTCAGGGAAAATTTGCTAAAGATGGAAATGAGCAAGGATTTGAGTCCCTCTAATAGACTACTGGCTGGCTATGAAATCTCAATCAATATTTGAACAATAATATCAGGAGAAGATCCCACTTTCTCCAACTGCCTGATGTTCTTCCCTATTTACACTCATGTCTTAAATCCAGTCACACCAAAAAAAAAATCTGTCTCTCACTAGGTACTGATAAACAGTAACACCCAAACTTCAAGACAAGACAACATGAGTAATCAAACTCCTTAGTAGTGGCTAGATCAGCAACTGATTACGCATTGTGTAAAACAGTAGTTTTGGATTCCTGTGAGAAATGTGTCAAAGTACAAGGTTAAATGTCATGTGTAACCTTTATGGAGCTTAGGTAAAATGGAAACTGCTTCTTAGTAGGAAAAAGTCTGCTTCTCAGTGAAGTATTCACACTCCAGCACTGAAGAAGAAATTAAGTTTACTAGAGATGAAGTATATGTCCCCTGGGGTTCCTAAATCATGACCAGAACAGGCTATTCATAGATGAGAAATCAATGAGGCATTTGTAATTAATCAGACAGGCCCAATCCTGAAAACACGTCTGCCTTTGTCTAAGGCCAGCCCACATCATTCTCTTAATGAATATTCTTGAGTGATCTAGTTATATATCTGCTACACTAGCAAAATGTTATGATTAAGTAAATCCCCTGACGAGGGTTCTTTGTGTCTTTGTTATCTATTTAATAAGGTTATTCAGAATGAATTCACAATATAGACTGGAAGCGCTAAACCAATAACAAAAGTTGTAGTAACACCCAAGACATGCAAATCAGCTAATAGATGCAGCTCCTTTTATTTTAAAGGCCTTAAGATCAAATATTAAGCAAAATTTCTAATACAAAGACCAAAGCTAGACACATCTACCAACATAAGCCTTTTCTCCAAGTTCAATGTATCTGAAAAGGAGGAAAACGTCCCCAGTTCAGTGACCATTTATCATTACAACACTAAACAAAAATAATTAACACTGCAGACAGACTGCCAGCTTTCCACCTCTCTGACACATACCAGTAGGCTTAAGAACTGCTGGAAAAACCTCACCTCTGACCACTGGAGTTAAATTTTGAAGCCTGATAAGCATTAACACCCTGATGTTGCAAAGTATATGATACTGATAGAAACTCACAGAATTCAGATGTTCTTTTCTTAGAATAAACCAGACACAGCACTAGGCTCTAGGAGCTCATGACTTGGAGAAAAGCTCTGAAGCTCAAGGTAACAGTCTATGGTTGTATTTTAACAGCATAGTCATGGTTCACTCAAGGATTTGTTTAGACTCCTCTATACACTCATCCTCAAGTACACACTTACGTGTATCAGCTCTAAGCACACAGATGAAACCCCAAGTTGCACCAATAACAGGAAAAATAAGATTTAAAAATATTAACATGAAATACTTTGCCTACAATTTAAAAAAAATACTACTTTTCCAAGATACCGTTACTGGAATTATTGTTCACCTCCCCTGTGTAGACAAAGAGAAGAGATGGTTTCTCCTCTGGAAGAAAAGGCAGCAGCATATTATACTATTTACCTTCAAAGCCAGAAACTTGTATCACCAACAGATAATGAAAACAACCTAACTACAATTTTCAGAAGTTAAGGAGTCATCAGACTTCTTCACCAGGGATAACTGGATTATAAAGTGGGCCCAAAAACTGCCTGTCTGAATAGGTGGCATTCAGTGATACAAAATCCAACTTATAGGAAGAGAGTCGGTAACTATTTGCTTTCCTTAGAGATTGATATTGGGACCAATATTGTTCAACCATTTTATTAATGACCCAGAGAAGGAGAAAAATGCAGTCTCAGCAATTACACAGACAGTTATGATTTGGAGGAATGTTTGTCATACTGGAAGCCTGAGGGATTTTCACAGTCTGGAGAAATGGGCTCACAATTTTCAAAAGCAAATAAAGTTATCAATAAGAGATACAACAACTCTGTGCAACAGCTCAGGCTTGGCATTGAAATGGCTGGAAAGCCCTGCAAAAAGTGATCTGGGTGTTCTGGTGGATATGCTGAACATGAGTCAGAAGCTTGCCCCCATATGAAGAATGCCAAGCATATATTGGGCTGCATAAGCAACCAACATAGCCAAGCAACTCACAGGATCCAGCCTTGTTTAACATCTTCATCAGCAACATGGACAGTGGCATTGAGTGCACCCTGAGCAAGTTTGCAGATGACATCAAGCTGTGCAGGGCAGCTGACATGCTGGAGGGAAGGGATGCCATCCAGAGGGACCTTGACTGGCTGGAGAGGTGGGCCCATGCCAAGCTCATGAAGTTCAACAAGGCCAAATGCAAGGTCCTCCATCTGGGTCGGAGCAATCCCAAGCACCAATATAGGCTGGG
>WTSP01021718.1:0-19095 GCA_025331215.1 Actenoides lindsayi | reverse complement strand
GGTGTCCCTGCCCATGGCAGGGGGATTGGAACTAGATGATCTTTAAGGTCCCTTCCAACCCTGACAATTCTATGATTTATGATTTATTCCTTTTATTTGACACTTGTGAGACTGCATCTTGAGTACTGTGTCCAGTTATGGTCTCCCCAAATTAAGAAGATACCGACACAGTGGAGCAGAGGGCCACCAAGACTATCAGGGACTGCAGCACATAGCATTTGCAGAGATTGAGGGAAATGAGTTAATTTGCCTCTGAAAAGAAAACAAATGCAGCTCAAGGGGATGATGTTGCAGTCTACAACTGCCTTTTGAGAATATATACAGCGGACAGACAGACTTCTTAGAGACATACAGAACAAAAGACAAAGGGTAATAATCAATGTGCAACAAGGGAAATTACAACTACATTGGGAGATTTCTTTTTTCTCCTGAGGGTGATCAAACACTGCAACAGAAGCCCAGAGACAGAGATCTCCAACCTTAAGCCTCAAAGCTCAACTGCACAAAGCCCTAAGCAACCTCTTACAGTCGATCTCACTTTAAACAGAGGGTTGGACTAGATTGCCTCTACCTGAAAACTAAATTTTTCTACATTTCTAACACCAACACTAGCCCAAAATCCCTTCCTTAATTTTTTTTTTTTCAAAGTCAAGGTATTTTTTACCTAAGTCAAATACTCTGTTAAGAGCTTCCATAAAGTATTTCTAAACAGACCTCATAGTTGAGTTCAAGTGTAGAGCTCTTCTAACTAAAAAGTAGTGAAGTTTCACTTTCTCTGTAGATCTGTGGTACAAAAATCTATCCTCCTGATGATGAAAATGAATGTCCTCCAGAAATATTTACTCATGCACTAGCTACTCAATTTTAACTAGTTTCCTAATGTGTCTCAAATCTTTTTTTTAGACCATCACCTGGTTGGTCATGACAGAAACCAATCTTACACATGTTATATAAATAAAAAAGACCTACAAAGATACAAAAAACAATAATTTAAAACTACTACACAAGACAAAACAGCTAAAAGTGCAGTCTAGTACCTCGCAATAAAGCCCAGCCAAGAGTTTGTACAAAGTCAATTTTTACAGATTATTATACATATATATGTAAATATATAACTTACAGTTATACATTATATAAAGAACATGTTCCATTTTCAGCTACAACTGTCCTACACTGCTGATTTCAGCGTGCCTAACTCTTCTCTCTTTTTCTATCTCAAAGCACACTCCCCTCACATCATTTAGCAAAAATTGGGGAAATATTGGAAAAAACACTACATCCTTGAACAGAAGAAAAAAAAAAATCAGGTTTTAAAAACACAGGTTGATAGGTTCACTGAAATTAGCAGGTGATGCACCTGCCCATGGTGGCATGGGACAAGACCCAGGAATACAGGTTTGGAGGAGACATCTTAGGAAAGATTTCTAGGTGCATCAGGCACACCAGTAAGTCCAAAACAGTCACCTAAAGTCTGCATCCACCTCTCCTTTCACAAACTTCGTCCAATGCAAAAGCAAACTGAAAAGTCATCATCTGCCTCCAAAGAGGCTGAACGAGCAATGCTGTGACACTTCAGTGTATTATTGAGCTTCAACTGGTTGATGCTGTACTCTTCTTCCTGGGGACCATTTCCAGAACTGTACTAGAAAGTTCACTTTAAAAAAACAAGTCCGTATTTTCTGCTCCCACAGCTGGTAAAAGCAGAAAACCAAGCTGTTGGATCTATACTGTTGCCAAGAAGTGAGAGAATGAGATGTGAAAGGGACACCCGGAGTTACTGGAGAGCTATCACAGGAATTCATGACCACAAAGCATGTCTGGTTTTGAGATCAGAATTCCCAACAGGTTTCAATAAGAATCAGATTTTTTTGTTTCTGAGACACCACTTGTTTTCAATTACAGCCATCTACATCTTCTGCTAACATTCTTCCAAGATGAGACCTTGTACCTGATGGTATCTATCTTCAGCCCAGGGCTATGACAGACTTTCCTAGTGCTAAATACCTGTGTTCTAAATCCAGGATATTCCAGGAAATTAATCTCTCCCCAGGTTTCCTTCTGTTCAGCACCATATTCGTCAAAAAGATCTCTGGGAAGAAATAAATGCATTCCCTGCTTCCTTAAATATCACTGCCCATGTGATCCTAAGAAAACATGTAAGAACACATCTCGATGACAGTTGGAAAAGTTGCATTCATATACAGAACAGAAAAAAACCTGACAGAATACGGCAACACAGAAGCACTGTAGAGACAAGACTCCTCTAGGAGCTTATTTTGGTGTTTCACATTGTCTTCTGCCCTTATTCTCACCAGTACTTGACAGATCTGTATAGCAGGAGTGTCTAGATCAGCATACTAACAACGGATGATTCTGCTCCTGTCATAGCTTTCCCCATATTTCTAGAAGTGGGAACCAAAAAAAGCCATTCCAAAAATATCTGGGCAGCCTCGCACAACACACAAGGTCACAACACATTCAAAGAGGAACTGAAGTAGTTTGCTCTGCACCAATGGTAGACACTAAAGCTCAGAAGGAACTTTCAGCCTTGTAAATTGTCCTAATAGTCTACACAAGAACTATTGGCAGCACTCATTTCAACAGTAGTATCTAAACATTCACCTTCTGCTGCACTTTATACAACTACTTTAGTTTGTGAAACAGACCATTTCCTCTCCGTCTTCCATTCCTATGTCTGTCTCCTGCCAAGGTTGTAGGCTGGCTTTCTCATGACTCCGAAGACTCAGTTTCCCATTTCCCACTCTGTTATTAAGTCAGATGAAACAGATTTATCTTCATGTGATCTCAAAGACTAACAGTCCTATCTACCTGAAAAAGGTCTCTCTACATCTAGAAATAAACCTTAGGTTGAGAAGGGTCACATGAACAACCAAAACACTACATACGGAAGCATTCAGGGGCAGTTTGGATAGCAGATAACAGGTGACAGGTTTTGTTAGTCTAAAGTTGCCTCCTCTGTATCTGGGATGTTGTCTCATGCAAGCAGAAACAGAGATTTTGGTGAAGCAAGACAAGCTTTAAAAACTTGGAGCACCACAGCCTGGCAACTATCACAGTAGCATAGAAGAAAATCAGTTTACCATCTCCTGTCTTACAAGAGGTACCCTTTATCCCTGGACTCTGCTTTTACAGGAATAATGAAAAATTTAAGTCTTCTCCAGAGGCAGCCACAAGCCTTCTAAGTACAATCTCGGAATGCTTAGAAGAAAAATTTTTTTCAGGCAAGAACAAACTGCATTCCTTTATTCCCACCCCCTCCTTTTTTCCCCCCCTATATTTTACTACCCAATTTGGACAACTGGCCTTTATGACAACAGGAAGAACTCCTTGAGAATGCTTGTGTGTGGAGGGAGGGAGAAAGAGACACACACAATACACTCTACAGGAATCAGTACTGATAAGACAGGAATTGTCTGGCCTCTGTCTTGATTTGCTGCACTGCACTTTGTGGAGCTAAGCAGAGAGGCCAGGTGCTGAGGATTAGCAGTCCTGCTAGTCTGGATGGGAAGGAGCAGAAAAAAGCCTGCTGATTTTACTGGTAATTTCTCATTCATATTAGTCACTTCAATAACCCTTGCTTCACTGATAGGAATGCAACTGAGCTCAGAGTACTGTAAAAATATTAAAACTAGGTAACAATTTCTCTCTTCTTCAAGACTGTGGATGTATTTGTTCCTAAAGCCCATCCTGACCCACCTTCTACCTTTCTCAAGGTTTAGCACTCCAAGGGAATTCACGTTCCTATTACAAAAGACATGTATGAGGCCAGTTTTGCTTGTGGCTCGACAGTGAGATGAACTAAGACAAGAGGAAAAGGAACTGGAAAGCTTTAGGAAGAAAGAATCTGATAAAGAGGTTACCAGACAACATGAAACATCATTAGCAGTGCCCAATGATCTCTGTTCTCAGAAGCAGCTTTGGAGAGGGGTGGCAGGATACACTTTGTTGTCAGGAGTGTATAATTACTCAAGTGTAGAATTCTATAATCACACACCACCCTTCTGGGTTCATTTTTATAGTTTTGGGGACAGGAAAACACAGGTAAATGACCAGTCTTGGTTATCTTGTTCTGGAGGCTACAAGTGCGACAGACTGTACCCTGCTTACAGCTACCCAAAAGCAACACTTGTTACAGGATGGAAACACTTTTTGTCACTGACTTTACCTGAAACTGGAAGGACACTAGTTGGTTCAGACACGTAAAAGTGTCAACTTGACTGCCACTCACCTGGGCACCTCCCTCCCCCCATATCAAATGCAGCCCTGAAACAAGGTCAGACATTGATAAAACCAACATTACAGTTAAAGACATTTCAGACTCACATGAAGTATTTAAACTAATGAAAGTAGTATCAAAGTCACCAGCTACTGAAGACAGAGAAAGTTCTCCAACAAGAGGGGTGTTTCATTACTACCTATGACAGGCAGATACAATCTTGTATCTCAAATGCAAACAAGCAGAAGTAGCCACTGTAGTAGAGCCTAAACACACTTATTTTATAAAAGAAGATATAATGCAAATCGAAGGAAGAAACCAGAACACAACACAAGGACCAAATGTTACTCTTCAGTTATAAGAGTTGTTGAAATTCCATGCCGGACTCTAAACTCAAAAAGTCACTAGTGCAAATTAAGAATAACTCCTCTGAAATTAGTACAGCATTGTCATTCTAAGGAAAATCAAGTTGGCTGATATTATGAAATATTCTGTTCAGAGGCGGCAATCTGGCTCATAGGTAATAGAAGTTTTAAAATCCATTGAAGCCTGGCAGTTAAAATAAACAGCTCTTTAAAAAAAATAAATATGTGAAAGTTTCCAAGTATGATTATTTGAAAACACTCGCAAGGAACAATGTTTTATAAATCTAACATACTGACTTGGAAAGCAAAAACTTACTGTGGTTGCATTTGCTGAGGTAACCCAACAGGAGGCTTCTGCTTGATGGTGAATGCCATCTGAGTCATAGGGCCAACTTTCGGTGGAACCTGCACCTTCTGAGAGAAGGTCTGCTGGGCAGCCTGCTGGGGTATGGGCCACGGGGGAAGAACAGGGCTCCGGCCTCCAGTGGAAGATGTGTCTGGCATGACTGTATCCTCACAGGAATTACCTTTTGTTCCCGGTTTGCACACACAAAGCTGAGGTCGCAGGCACATCCCTCCGTTTTGGCATGGTGGTGCACAGTTAGCTAAGAAAAGACATTTTAAAAGGTACCTGTGAAACAAAGCACGAAGGAAAATGCAAACCCTCCCCACAATAATAGAAAAGCATTAATTGCTAATGTGAATCAGAGCAGGAGAGAGCAATATTGCTAAGCTTCAGGAAAGATAGTATTTAAGTGGTATAGCTTTGAAAAGTAAAATGCTGGCAAGTTAAAAAATAGGAAATGACCTAGTTCAATCAAGAACTATAGCATTGTTTCAAATCTTCCTGTTGAAGGCCTTTTATACTCTCCTTTCTTCCACACATCCTCCCCCACTATACTTCAATAACCAGACTGCATATAATGAAACCATATTATGAAGATTAGAGAATTATACTACTTGGATTCATTCTATTACTATTTAAAAATCACAGATCCTCCATAGGTACCTGGAAGAAATCCTCAGTCACATTATAGATGAACAAAACGATGCAGAGAAGCATGAAGTGACTCAACCCTGCCCCCTCTAAAGCCCAAATGAAATGCCCTCTGCTATCACCACCACAAAAACATGAAGTAGGAGATGCATAAACTGCTGCAACAAAGACAAAGCTACACTTAAGGGTCACATTCTTTGAAGAAACAGACAGGTGCTTGTGATTATCCTGGACTAGCTTCTATACATTCCTTGTACCGCCAGAGAAAAGGGATCAGATTCTTCGAAAGACAAGTCACTTTCAGATACCTGCCTGGCTGTGTTGCTCCATCCCCTGACTAGAGAGTCTAGGCTCATTGACTTTTGAGCCAGACTTAATACTCAGCTTGTAGAGCTAATTAATGCAGTATCAGTTCCATTCTGAATGAGAAAGAAACTTTGAGAAGCAAATTCCACCGAAAAAAATTAAAAACCAGCAAAAGCAGTTGCAGATCATATATATACATAACACAGCAGGAGTGTGCCTAATCTGGGATTTATTTTGGATGCTTAAGCTTACAATGCTATTGTATTTAGAGAATGTTAAAATAACACAAAGATGACAAAGCAAATTAATTCTTTTATCCAGAGGAGATAATTTCACAGTAAAATACAATTCTAATTAAAATAGCTATCAAAATGTCTTTGTTAGTCCCATTAGGGATGGCATACAACAAAACATTTAAGAAGAATCCCTGCTAAGCTACTTTCCTCCTTCAGACTAAGCACATTTTTAATATTGTTAAAGATGTTTTAAAGACAAAATGATGCCAGATCATAAATTCTAAAGGTTTTACTAAATTAGGCAAGATTGTATCTTAAACCATAACATGTAATTCTTCACCATATTCAAGCACCCAACTGCACAATTTTTTTATTTATTTTTTTTTTTAAAGTCAGTCCCCAGCCCTGGTCCAAATAAACAGGAGTACTTGGCATTTCAAAGAAGTTTTAATACGTATGCTTAAATACAAAAATAAACCCACAAGCATACATACAAAATAACTTATTCGGACAGGACAGTGTTAATTTGGAGGTCTAATCTGTCAAACGGTAATGCCATCTGACAGATGTGTCATGTACACAACTTGTATACAACACCAGAATTGTCCTACAACTTTAACTTGAGCTTTTACGTGTTCTTCTCACATGTCCTTCCCCCTTCCATATGTTTTTCAGCAACATAACTCCTTCCCAGTGCTACTTAACCGATCTAGCTTAATTGCTTATTATGCATCTCCCTGGCAACAAAACATAAATAAAAATGTAATTAAATTATTATTTTTGAGAGTATATTGTGTCTTTGCTGGAAAACTGAAGACTATTTTCACTGTAAAGTTGACGAGATTTATAACAAGAGTATGTTGTGATATACAACCAACTCTTTCTTGCACCTTGGTTTTAAGATGTAGATTTTGCTACAAATAGTAAAACTTCCCTACATGCACATGATTGAAATTAATTCTATCTTTGAAAAAATAGATTCAGGAGCCTTACATTCCAATTAAGTTTCATTGGCTTTGGAGAGACTCTAAAACCAGAACAGCGACCCCATCATTCAGGTCACCTGTAGGAAATGTGCAAAGATCACAGTGAAACAGTTCGGGCACAGTTGAGTGTGTAAGAACAACAGGATTTTCCAAAGTTCCATTATTACATTAAAAACCATTCATACTGAACATACATGTCCTTAAATTTCCAGACATGCCAACCTCCAGGCTTCTAAATAATTAAACAAACAAACAAACAGGAATCAAACACAGAAGTAAGCTAGTGAGACCACCCCAAAACTCAATGTAACAAAACATCCACTGTGCTAGGACACTGATCATTCCCTATCTAACCCTTAAAAGTGAAATAATTTATACACACACAAAAGACAGCCCTGAGAAAAAAGCAACTTTTTCCGGTAGTTCAGAACCAAAGCTGATTTACAAGCCTACAAAAGCTTGAGTTTCCCCGTAAAGTGAACCTAATAAGGTTGTAATGAATTTAAAAGTATGAAGCTGAAAATAGAACCTGCTTTGAAATGACCTTATCTCTTTTATCCAGACTTGAAGATTCCTACTTCACTGACAGAAGTGTAAACCCTGAAAGTTTCTCAGCTTTACATACAAATAAATCATACAAAACCCTGCAGGACCAAGTGCATTACTCTAGTCAGCCTTATAAGAAAACAAGCATCAGCAGATCCAGCAACTATGTTATAAAAGACCCTGTTTGTCTCAAATCATGTGAATAGTGACAGTAAGTTAAAAAATTTTATCCATTAGATCGTCACAGCAACGCAACCTTTGATAGAATTCTTCATTAATGTAATAGAGGATCACAAAATAGGATAAAATCACATTTTTAGGAAAGAACGAAAATGAACATTTTAATTGACATAATACAGCAGTTTACTTTTAAAAGTTAAGACAGCTGCAGTATGCCAAATGTATGACCTAACTACTTCATTTGAAGACAACAATAATGGCAAATCTAACTGAAAACACCATTATTTTCCATAAAGCACTTCCAAATACTGGAGCATGGAAGTATTAAGTTTAAAAAAATGAAAAGTGGGCCAATATACTCCTGTAAAAGGCAGTGGAGAAAAAATGAATTCTCTATTTGTTCAGTAGGACCTATTCAATTCAAGAAGGTTATGAATATAAATTCAAACTAGAGCTTAGAAAAGATGTCTCTTCTCCATTATTAAGGACAGGAGGAGAAGCAGTAAAAGTCTGTACCACCACAGCCTTCAAGAATTAGTGGCTCAGCAACTTTCTGAGCAAGAGTGCTGGCTTTGCATTTAATAACTCTCAGTAGGTTTTTCTGTCAGGAGTTCACTAATCTGCTTTTTGAACCTGATAGTTTCAGCATCCAAAATTTGCTGTGCCAAGGAAGCTGGCCACATTGGAAGGCCAGGCACAGACAACCTAACCAAACTTCTCCCACTTGCCAGGAACATGGTGGAAGAGTGCGGCATTCTTTTGGGTCCATTTTTATGTTTTACCACCATGCAATCTGTAGCTACTAAAAATAAAGCCACGGTGCCACATTTGCTTTGCAAGTCCCTAAATAACAAAAAGCCGAAAGCTTTCTCTGTGGGTGTATCCCAACATGTTCACACTTCTTATGCACCTTTCCCTAATCAACTACTGTTCACCATCATCGCAGACAGAATACTAGGTTAGAGGAACGCACATCAGGCCTAGTATGGTTATATTTACAAGATTCTTTAAAAAAAAAGAGAATGTATAAAGTAACAACATTACTGTCAAGCTTAAACGCAACCCTTCCAACACATCTGTATGTTGGTTTAGGACTGATGTATACATAAGCACTTTTCAGTCCATGTGTTCATGCTGTTTTGGTTAAAGACTATGTACATATTTGCAGGAGCAAGACCTGAAATACAAGGTCTTGCTAAAATACTTCTACATACAGAATGTATTTGTGTTTTAATACATACTAAATTAAGCATAATTTATTATATTAAATCAGTATCTATAAAATATTCTATATTAAAGGAGTTTAGATAAAATTATTTTTCAGACCTTTCAAAAGAATCAAAATACAGATACAATTCCACTTGTCATGAAAAAAACTTAAATTCCTGATAATTCTTGAATTAAGATAATTAAGATCTGATTCCTACGCTAATCACTTGAATTTAGGTTGATTCACAATTACCTTCTTCAAACAGTAACATCTCATTTACATGTTGATTTTCTTCTGTCTCCAGATCACATGGGGAATTGAAATTCACAAAAAATGTTCTTTTCAGTCAGAAAACCACTATAATCAAATTTAAATGTCCCAGAAGTTTCCTGCACCCAAGTTTCTAACCTTTTAGCCTCAGTCACTAAGTATCTCTGTCGTCAATCAACTGATGATGGTCAGTAGTTAAATGTCCACAGAATTTTTTCCATGTCATTTGTGAATTTCTAATACTTTGATACAATGATTACGCCACAAACATTGTGAGTTGTGTTATTTCTAGTGAGCCCATCCACGAGATTTTTCCCTTTCTCTTTCCACATAAAAGTTAACTTCTTTTTTTCTTCTCAACTGCACATAGTCAAGCATCAGTTTAAGCAGAAATATATTCAGAACTATATATGTGCACATTGGCATAGTATATACCAACTTCTCTCAAGGGAGTACACAAACCCTGTCAGGCAAAATACATGCCAGAGGACAAACAATAGCAAATATAGTAATTGGAAAGAGGATTGTGTGATGCTGTTTCACATTCCAGCATAAAACAGTCAAGAAATGATGCATGCATCAAGCTTACAGAAAGGGGAAAAAAATAACACTGTGACATGAATATACCTATGCTTAGAGCAGAAATTTCGAGCTCCTTTACATGCAACATAGCAATACTGTTAAAGGCAAAGCAAATATCATCTTTCTCATTTCGTTAATTCAATATTTCTGTTCCTCAAGCACGCAAGAAAACCAAACCAAAGCTCATCTTGGTCGAGTGCGCATCCTGAACAAAAAGTTGTGATACAAAGGCACCTTTAACTTCCCTCGTGTTGAAAGAGAGTGATGACCACCAACAGACTTCAAAAGAAAAGCAGTGAAGCACTTTCATCACAGCAACAAGCTGTGGGTTCTGAAAGGAAAGAGGCATGTTCCAGTTTCCCTCAGAAAAATCTGAATGTGGTGCTGACATCCTAGAGAAGAACAGAGTTTGCAGTAGCTTCCTGTTCTCTGAACTGCCCTACTAATTAGTTCACCACTTTTACACTTTTATTCTGGATACCATTTTAGGTCTTTTGAGTCATTGTCAGGACTGAGGATGCAACACTGGAGACTAGAAATCCAAAAGCTAACTGAAGGAACACTTGGTGCTCATCATCTAATGCTTTTCTGGGGATCTAATTCTCCAACTGAGTCTGGCTCTCTCCAAACAGTTCTCAAAACTTGAATTTCACCAGAAACATATCCAACAACTCTACAAACTCATGGAGGATGGGTGAAAGAGGAATTTGTGACCAAGGATAAGGCAACCATGCTATAAGACCATTCTATAAAAAAAAAAAAAAAAAGCTGAAATTACTCAAATATTCAGAAGAAATGGCATTACCTGCAGAAAACCTGTATGACCTCTACACTGCTAATGAAGGAGGTGTTACTGCATCTGTGTCTTCTACATAGGAATTTTGTTTTTATAACAACTACATGGTCTTAAGGAATTCTTCCCTAAATATACTTCAAATAAAAGCATGTGTCACTGTTGGAACTCTTCATTGGGTCACTTCAAAACATCTGATGCATTCCCATAGTGGCATGGATGGATATGTAAACATGAACTCCAAGAAAGGAGGGAAAGAAGAAATAACACTTTTGCATACATATTTCCTTTAAAACAAACAAACAAAACTCATAGCTTCATTCCTAACTTAATGACAACATAAAATACTTCATTAAGATTTATCTTGTCTTCATGGTAATATCTTTAAATGCTAACATTCATCACAATTTAATAGCAGCTCTACTTAAATACTTCAAAAGCCTAACTTCAGCAAAAGGATGCATTATTTTATCAGCCCTAAGAATATAACATGATGTTTGAGACTGCATTTTCATTCATGTTGTGTTTACTGGAGTTTAACTAGTATAAATATTTAAGTTAGACTGTACAATTTGGGAGACATTTTAATTATATGAGATCACAATTATACATTTTCTGACAGTACAAACATGCTATAGAACCTTCCATCACTTCAGTATCAAAACAAGATCATTCACTACTGAATGGACTAAGCCAAGCAAACCAGAAGTTTCACGTTACGTGCTCTCCTTGCACGCTGGAGTGGTTAACACTCCAGAGCCTGCAATCCTTTTAATACTCTTAACCTCTCCCATTACACAGGAAACTGATCAAACCAAGAGAAATTCAACAAAGATAAAACCTAACCAGATGCAGAATTCAGACAACTGAAGTGTTACAGACAAGAAATACCAGAAAAAAAATTATTAATCATAACAGAGTAATTAATATGCTAAGAACAGTAGTTTTTCCTAAATCAAACCAACTCTCAATAGGAGTTCACCATTCAGTCAAGCTTCTCTGACAGTCCAAGCCTAAACTGCCATCTAGAGACAATAAAAAAAACCCTGATTTGAATTATGAAAAAACAAAACTCGCTATAGGACACAAAATAACCCTCCTTTGTCAGGAAGCAGCTCTCTAAAACTTTAGGTCTGTGCACGGATGACTATCTGCATTTCACAGAAAAGAACATGCCCGAGCAGCACTACTTTTAGCTCTGTATTTAAATTAACCTCTTGCTAACATGTAAAATCCTCATTCCTGTTGTGTGTGTGTTCAGAAACGTGGAGAGATGCTACAGCTTTGCTTTCTTTCTGTAGTCAATGGAAAAGATCTGTTTCCTAGGAATAAATTAAAAGTAGACTTGCGTAGCTCAAGTCAAAACAAACAAAAAAGCAAAAACCTCAAACCCAACCCAGTATCAGACCACAGAACACAGACTCACTTGACAACCTGAACCACTCAATCTTCTACCACCCAGTACTGCAGTATTTGCACAAGGAGCCAGCTGAGAGAAGCATGTGCCCATAGCTCCCAGGTGATCCAAGCTTGCTTTAAGGCAGGATCAGTTGGAACAAGCAGCCCTTCAAGTTCGAGGCTGCAAAGAAGGGTGGCTTTAGAGGCACCACACCCAACTTCAGGGCCCCCAAAGAGTGCAGACCCCCACCCCTCACTACAGCCCTGCTTTCCCAAAGGCTGATCCTGTATGCACAGACACTTTGCCCTGCTCTCTCAATTCGCTGGAGGAGGAGAGGGAACCACACGTCACTTGCAGCTCTTCCTTTCTCAACACTCAGGAAGCACAGCCACGCAGAAGAGAGGTGTAAGACTCGTATTGTGAGTATCGAAGTATCACTTCACTGTCACACATGCAGAATGAGGAGAATACTGTGCAATTGCTGGATAAACCACAGCTCACACGCCAGCACCTACACAGCTTTCTACACCACTTCCAAGTTGCACTATGAAAACAAATAGCCAACAAATCTGAAAGACGGGGAGAATCGAAAACAAACCACCCAGGTTTTTGGGTTCCTTCTGATACAATATTAACAGAGGAACTGTTCAAGACTTTTTTAACCACTGTAGACTTATCACAACTTGTCCTGCGTCTTTTTTAATATTAACTGCTGCAACAAGCGGACTAAGTTCACTAGCAATCTGTTGTCTGCTTCAGTGCAGGAGCAAAACATGTTATGAAGTTTCTTTTGCATTTCTTTTGTTTTGTTTTAAAGTTATACGCACGTATGAAAAAAAAAAGTATTTGTATGAACAGAGGCTATGTATCATTATAACCTTACTTGTTTCCAGTGAAGTCCTTAACAGCTCACACAAAGAAAAGACTGGTTAGGTTTCACTTCATACTAATTGCGAGCTTATTTCCTCACCAAACAGAGCATGGTCATGTCTGTACAGCAGGAAGCAGCTAAGAGCTTCCCATCTTCTCACAGCTCTTACTGTCTCCTCTCACAGGAGGGAGGCTGGCTGCCATCAATGGTCAGGAGACAGATATTGTGCTCTAAGTCTGCATTACTGCTTTGGCTCAGGCCAGGATTCTCTTAAGATGTATCTTAATCACATTCACCACCATTTGGTTCATGTTGCAGGGCCATCTTAAGGCACACGCACTGTTTTTCTTTTAGATGCAGAGAAAAAAAAAGAAAAATAATAAACTAAACCCAAAATGTGAACACTCCAAGAATGCACCAAATGCACCTAATGTATTTCAGCCTCATATTTGCATTCATTTTATGAGACCAGACTGCATCTAGTCCAAAATAAAACACTAAGCCCTGAAACACACTTACCATGAGCCTCAGGTCATCAAAACCAAAGGCTTCAGTCTATAGATCTGCTTCCATTAAGTCCATGCTGCTTGCTAACATACACAAAGCCAGACATTGCAAGAATCTGGATCCTCTCGTTCTCCCCCCTTCCCAAGGGCAGTAAGCAAAAAACAAAGTAGAGTAAAACTGCCACTGAGGGCTAACAAGAGTTTTCCCACTGCAAAAGCCAATCTATTCCTTGTATATGAAATTCAAAAGTTTTGTTTACATATTACAGTAGCAAGCACAACAGAGGCAAAACTAAGCTACTCAAGTAATGGCTTTCAGTTTTTCAACTCTGAAGTGTTTATCAGTATCAAAGAACAGATAAAAAAAGGACTAATGGATAGGTCAATTATACAAGCTCAGAGTAGTTACGTCTCTAAGACTGAGACACTTAATTTTGATTTAGACATAATTTGAAGGGGATTGATACATCTTTTACTGCAATGATGGTCTTAGAATGAGAAGGAACAACATTTGGAGACAGCATGTTATAGTTAGGCTTCGTATACACAATGTAAACAAACAGAACTTGGTAAAACTCAAAAACCACAAAAGCAATTAAGCACAAGCCTCAGGAACCATTTATGACCAGAAAATCTGCATGAAGCACAGCTGCAAACATTTAAAGTACTCCATTCCAGTGATAAAAAGTACAGCTCTCCTGGATGGCATCATTTCTAACAGATGTAATGAAGACAAAAAGACTACATTCTGAGCAACCACTTTTAAAATATTTAGTAATAGAGTTTTATATCTAAACTGGGGGACCCATGTATGCTCCCATGTTTCCAGGTCCAGATTCTAATCCTATATCAGAACAAGACCTAAGCATGAAACCTTTTCCTCACCTTCCCCAAGAAAATTCAGCAGCACAAGCTAGAAGCAACCTAGGGCATGCTCCATCCGGGCCTTGGTCTACTGGGAGTCTAGAAGTGTCCTTGTCCTAAAGGGAACACAGAGCTGTAGCATGCCAACTCAGCAATAACAAGGAGTATAGTTTTGGAAACCAGATGGCTCAAACTGAAGAGCAATACACAAGCAGAGGCCATGCATATTTGGGAACTGAACAAAGGGGACCCTTCCTCTAGGCAAGTATTGGCAAAACTTTCTAGTTTCCTCCTTCTCCAGCAGTAAGACTCTTCTCTTGCATATTTCCTTATTCTGAAAAATAAATTAAACCAAACAAGCTTTTTTTAATGTTGAGTCAGGAAGCCTTCCAGAAGAGAAGACAAGAAAATTAACAAGATAATCTTTTAACACAAAAAGGACAGCAGACTGCCTATCTTATTTTCTGATGACCTTTCCAAGGTGCCTGAGCACATGACAGATGGAAAAGAACTTCATGACCCAACTCAGTGTCCAGTTCCAACTCCAAAATCCTCATCTTGTGCCCAAGCATAGTATAAGTGCATGTACACATACAAAATGTTCAGCTAGCAAAGATGCAAAATCCTTTTTCTCTTGACAACGATGGTGTATGTGGATTCTGTCTACACAGTAAACCTGTCCTTATGTGACATTTACTCTAAACATGATCCTGAAAAATCTACTTCTTCACCTGCCTGACCTATTACCCTCTGCAACAAGGAGCTCATGCTTCAGTATTTTATTAACAGACAACTCTTTCTTTCTCACTAGCATTAGCTAATTCTCACCATTGTGTTAGTGAAAGTTAGTTTAAAAAACAGCATTGTCTGAAGGAATTTTATCCAGTTTACATTGAGAATGCTCACAAACAACTGATATTAGTACTCCAGATAAAACATAGTAGACCCCTTCTGAAATGTATAATATTACAATAAGGTGGTTCTTTTATTTTAAGATATCAAAACCTGCATACAATAGGTAATTTCTTTCTTGACTTTCCAACATGAAAAACAGCTCCTTATAATCACTAAGGAAAAAAAAGCCAAACAAAAGTAGAACAAGCAGAAAAGCATAATCTGTAGGATGTAGTATTAGCTAATAGAAATTTAATAGCAAGTAACAAAGTAGGAAAAAACAGGTTTCAGTAGAATAAACATGCAGTTGAGAAGCAGGTACTCCTAATTTCCAGCTTAGGCCATCCCAACAGTTGTTATAACTTGTCCAAGGCTGCATTTAATCTATGGTTCAATTTCCATAAACGAAATAAATAACAAAAAACCCCACACTCTAGGTGCTACTTGCCTTACAGCCACATTATAGAACTAATTAACGTCTGTATAATGCTCTGGTAATGCAACAAGTACTAACAAAACACAACGTCTCCAGCTTTGGTGGTATCTTATTATTGCACTCACACAGATTATAACCTATGATAACCATGACTGGAAGACAGTCTTTGTCATAAACCCTTTCACATGCTTATAACTTTCTAAGCTGTTTACTGCTGTGGTTGAATGTTTCCCACCTTTGTCTTAACCCAAAGGTGGATGTTCTGAATGGTTCAAAAAGGTTGGTTTTGACTGTTAGACATTGTCCTCCAAGAGTAAATAAATTCTGAATACTTTCAACTCTGAGTTTTATGATTTCATCTTTCTAATTAGAATGACACAGTTTTTCTTAAGTCACAGAGAGTTTGAAAAAGAATTTCTTAATCTAAAACTTTACATTGTAAGCTTTTAAGTATTAAGCACAGAGGGGGAACTTATATACCTGAAATCAGATACAGTAGACATTCTCATACAGGTAGTTCACAGGAAAACAGAAGCTCACCTTCTGAGGAGACACAGTAAGGCTTCCAAGACAACATGAATACTACAAACTCAAGAGGCAGTTCAAACTAGAAGTTAGAAAAAAAGACTTGAAAAGTCTACTTGCCTCCTCCATACAGATGCTGCCCTCTGACCTGCACAGAAACATTTCAAATACCCCCTGTTGCTGCTACCAAGGGAAATGCGATGCAGCTGCCACTGCTCCCAGCCAGAGAGATGGAAGTCACCCAAGGGAACAGCAACCTCAGCCACAGCTCCATGCGTGAGAAAGAGGGGCTAGCAGACACCACCATGCAAGGAAAAGGGAGGGGGAAGATTAACACAGCCTGGGTTGCGGGACCACACCTCTTCCTTTCAACCCCTCTTTCTGTGGGTTACAGACAGGCTTATTCACCCTGGTGCAATGGAGCAGAAATACATGGTCCTTGTTCCAGCCTGGGATTACACCTGAGCTAATAAGCCTCACTGATCAGAGCTGGCTCTCAGCACTCTGGTTCTGGAAGCAGAACGCACACAAATGGAAGTTGGCTCTGGAAAGAGCCAGTATGGGGCTGGGGTTTATTAGCCGAGGCTTTGCACCACACAAAAGAATATAAACTGGCCCTAGAGGCCAAATAGCTTATTAAAGTGATATTGAGCCTGACCTAATAAACCCTGACAGATCCAAACTGACTCTGCTCAGGTGTGCCTGCATCTGTGGCACAGTTAATCCACAACTGCAATAATTCACTCAAAATCCACTGAGAATCCACTATCTGAATTTAAAAATCACTTGTTTTTACAGGGGGAAAAAGGGGTTAACTTCTGTTCAGTTACAGGGTTTCTGTTCTTCTGAAAGGAACATCAGGAGGTTTAAGAAAGGGAGATATCTGGCTTTTATGACTGAGAGACTAATCTTCCACAGCTAAATCAAGCCAGTGCTATCTCATGGTTTGCCTAAGTTACAAAACAGACAGCTTCAGTCCATTTAGTGGGTCTCTTGGCTTGCCAAGAGAGGGGTAAAACTACAAAGATCCAAGCCAAGTGTATTATACCACTGCTAGGAGGTATCAAGAGTAGCATCAGAGCAGGCAGCAAAAAAACTTAATGCTAGGGAGAGCCCAATATCAGAAGCACAAAGTGAGAAAGGTCAAAGAGAATGTCCTCCCCCCTGCCCTTCTTTTAACTCTTTCTCTGCTATTCCATTATTCCAATGACTATATAAATGAACCAAGTAATTCATGGATTTAAATAAGATTCTACACAGCTGTCCCATAAAACTCTAACTGCCTTAGTCCTTATTGATGACCAGAAAGAAAGAAAGAAAGAAAGAAAGAAAGAAAGAAAAGGGAGAAAAACAGAGCAATTGAATGATAATGGGAGAAGTCAAAAAGATGAAACCTAAAGGACAGAAAGCAAACTACTTAATTTATAAACAAAATCTTACAAGGATGGATTGAAATTATCTGGAAATAAGTTACTAGAAGACAGAAGGAGACAAAAAGGGAAATAGTTTGGGTTTTGTACAAAGTAGTGAAAATAAAACTGGTTCACAACAGCATTGCAGTTGAGAGCTTTTTACTTTATCTCCAGAAATTAAGAGGCTTTTTCCACTTTGATTAGTCTTTCAGCTAAGGTAGGTGTTTATTAAGCTCTGCAATCAGACTCAAAATACCATCTCAAACACTTAAGCTGAAGGAAATCATTCTAGTACTTGTAAGGTGCGTTAAACAAAAAAAGGTCACTAACACAGCAGCATGTATTTTAAGGTGAAAATGTTAATTCAGAAGACTATTTTAAATGCAGGTCAAAGTTGGTCAGGGATATTGTGAAGTTTTGTCTTTAACAGCCTACTGTAATAAAGTCTTTGCTTCTTAGCAACAGCTTCATGCAGGTCAAAGATACTTGACCTTACTGAGGATTACAAATGTGATTGCTCTCTATTGTGAAAAACCACACACAGGGACAAGCGCCACTATAAAAAAACCCAAAAAACAAAAAACCAAAACCAACAAATACAAGTTTGCATCTTGAAAGCACTGTTTACTCCAAAATTCGCTCAGGGACAGAAGTCTCTCCAGCTGAGCTAAAGCAATGTTTCAAGATCTGCCCAACCTCACTGATACCTAAAGGATGCCTCCTTAAGAGCTAGGTCATTCCCATCTTCCATGACCACGTGGAAACATGACTCTAGTTTAGCCATTTGTAGTCATCCTGAATCATAGCTAAAATAGGATTATTCTTCTTTCACATTAGAAAGGACAACCCGAGTACAATAGCATTGATTCAGGGTTATTTTATGCTTGTATTTTGTGTTTCTCGATACACCAGTAAAGGTACATCCCTCTACAAGAGCTTCTCCACACCCACTTCTTTTGCCTCGTTGAACGCTTCAAAAATTCAAAGCCGTAAGACCAAGATCATCACACAGGCTGCTGGTGAAGGGACACGGAGGGCAGACTGCAATTCCTTGCTCTTCTGGCAGATTCTTTACCCTATTAAGCTCCCGTGTTCAAAATACTCCCACAAGATAAATAACCTATGCAAAGCTCTCTCCAGAAATGCCACTATCTGTGCTGAGTGAGAATAAACGTAAAAGACACCCGCTCTTCATCACTGAGCAAAGCTGAAGGTTAGCAAGTAGGGATTTAGGGATGACAAGGGAAGTGTCACAAGCACTACACACCACGATGCTGTGGGAGAAGAGCTGGAGAACACATGCTGGTTTACCGTGCCAGGGAGGCACAGGTAGGACCTGCCACTCAGCCGGCACCTCTCCGTCCACAGCCCATCTCGGGATCCGCCGACTCGCCAGATGACAGCACGGTCCCCACGGGTGTCCATCGTCGTATCCCTCGGGCCCCCCCCCCCCAACCTCGGCACTGACCGCAGCGGCATC
>WTSP01021716.1:31357-61748 GCA_025331215.1 Actenoides lindsayi | reverse complement strand
CCATCCTTCCGTGCTCTTGTTTTTTGCCTCCAGTTGTATTGCGGTGGTTTTGTGTGTGTGGTTCGTCTCCCGGGTGGGTGGCGGGGGGGGGGGGGGGGGGGGGGGGGGGGGCGGGGGGAGGGGAGTGATAGAATAGCTTGGTGGGCACCTGGTGTCCAGACAAAGTTAAACTACCACACATGTGTAGTGTAACTGATGCAGAAAGATGCTTCTTCACTACAGGTTTCTTAGGGAAGGAGCATCTTGTATGGAGAATTTCCTTTGGTTGCAGTACATTGCATCAGTGGTAATGCTATGCAATGGGGTGGGGGCTTTTAATTCATGCTGAGTTATTCCTCCTAAGAAATACGTATGTTGTAAGTTGATGCTCTCTATTTTTTTCCTGGGGGTCCTACCAAAAGATCTGCAAATTCCTTTCCCTTGTTCCACAGTTACCTGAACATTCTGGTGGCACCAGCTACAGTGAGCGATGCTGCGCAAACGAGGAGATAAAGCTGGAGCACCTGGTTTTGGTTAACGCGTGTAACAACGGAGAGACTACACTAAAAGCACTGCATTTGGTGATACCTTTCCAACATTATAAATGTAGGTCAGGCTGGGGTATCACCTGGAGATAAATTTAGGAATAAAAACTATCTGTGAAGAAAAGCTAAACCCACAGAGGCTATAAACAGGCACTCCCATTTTATCTGTGGAGTCTGTAGGTGAGTTAGACATAGACCATGACAAAATTTTCACACAGACCTTTGCCTTTTTTGCTATGGTTGCCTTAATTGCTAGAGGGAATTACCTTTTTTCCATTTAAATTCTCTTTTTCATTTTAGAGTATTATTTGATAAATCCTGCCAATGCCATGAAGCACTCTAGTTTTTAGACCACACTGTCTCCCTTCTCTTTTCCTCAGCAGCTGGACACATCATTATTCACCAATGCAAAGAGCTGTAGCAGTTTATTGTATGTAGAGGCTGTTGCTGGAGCTACCATGGAAGTAACAGCTTGGGCTGTTACCATTCTTGCTCTGTAGAGCTGCTAACCCAGCCGGGGTAAGTGGAGGAAAGGCAGCAGTGCAGGCTGGAGAGTGAGAGCTGCCTGCATTGTTTGAGCTTGGATACTTGGTGATTTCCCCAGCCAGATGACTTCAGCCTGTAAGCTGGCCATATGGGCATTTCACGTACTAGCATTGCTTTCTTAAGTCACCAGTTTCTACCTGGAATTAAGCATTCCTCGATGGACTTGTGCATCTGACAGTCCCACCCCCTAGCAAATAAATACCTTTCTCTGTGTCTAAAGCTTACAGAGGTGCTACTAACAGAAGAATAAATAGCTAATGCTATTAGCTACTAATTGCAGCTAATTACATATACTCTTTGTTTGAAGGTATCAGTGATTTGGGGCATAGCAGACCAAAGAAAATAAGACATCAGTTCTCAAAAAAAAAAATGGGAAAGCAAATAAACAAACGTATTTCTTGCCACCATGACTGCCATTCAGTCATTAATTCTCATGCTCATTCTTTAGCTTTCCTTACCACGCTGTTCACAGTCCTTGCCAATATATCCAGGGCAGCATTTCCACTGCAAAGACTTCAAGACCTTCTGTTTCACTTGATAGACTGGCTTCAGAGCTGTTCTGTACCTGGGGAGTAAGGGACTGGGCATTAGATGGCAGGTTTCTGTCAGCTGGCATCGCTCAGGGTAAATTTACTAACTCGAGCAGCAGTCTGGTGCCAAGTGTGTCCTAATGCAGAACACAGTTAAGAAATTTCTCATATACTGTGTCTCTGTTGCTTAGTAAAAACTTTTAGGCAGTCCACAGCAATTTTTTCCCCCTACATAAGATTGCTTTTCAGGATTACTGTCTGCAACAAGAGGTGCGTGCACAGTTATGTTCTGTCATGCAGGCAGAACATATATACTGTTCAGTGAGCAGGGCTCCAGTGATCTGCCTTATGCTTTCTTGTTCTCTTGTGCTTCCTGCAAGAAGAGCAAGCAGTTGGGCAATTGCACATCTCTAACTCCTGCCACGTAAATGGTCCAGCTGATGACCACAGGCAGAGATTTTTTTTAAGTTATGCCTGTGTATTATGAAAATCATGGAACAGGTATGGTCCTTGGTTTTTTTTCTGAATAAGCAAATGAGAAGTTTTGAAAACTCACTTATCACCTGGTGGTCCTGTGCTTGATGGCTTGGAAAGGCATTTGTTCTCCCAGGTTACTGAAATGCCTTAGATGCATAAATCAGACCCTACATCACTTTTGTATTAAACTGAGTTAATGCTTTACATTTCTTTTTAAAGTCTCATTAAATACATCTTCTGCAGCAGTTTTATTTAGTATACTTACATGATTTTCTGGCAGTCGGGTGCTCTGTTTTTACAGGGCTGTTGGGAGTTGACTATGTACTTCTCCTTCATGCAGGCTTCTATGTATGTTACCAGTCGGGACTGCATGAAGGAGCACCAGTTCCTAGTGGAAGACAGACATGGGAAAGGAATTTGAAGTAGGTCTTTTTAAGTCTTGGCTTGTAACAGTGACAATGGAAAGTGAAATGCAGAAGAGCCTTCTATTTTTTTATTATTTTTATTTCAGATAGATGATGACGACAGTGGAAAGTGCTTGCTGGCTTCTCCCTCCACTCCCAGTTCATTTGTTTTCATTTGGGATCTTTATCTGAGTTTGTTACAAAAGGGCTGATTGTCTGAACTTTGATGCGTTAGTTCCACTTCCAGTCCTTTCATTTAGCAGGAGAAATTTCCAACCTATGATAACCTACAGGTTAATGTCACTTTAAATGTCAAATTGCCTTTCTTGGCATGTTTCATTTCAGACATCTAATGACTGACTCATCAGCTTGAGGCAGACTGCTTCTGAAAATTCAATCCAGAGTGAGCTCCATTAGTAGTCAATGCATTTGTAAGTATTACTTCTTCAAGCTAATATAGTAACTGATTGGATTCTATTAATTAGACTAGCTTTGAAATAATATTTCCAATCACTTGCAGGACAACAATATTGGAAAAATGAGAGTTGTTTTCTTGGATTTTAGTTTTATGCTTCTAGCAAGGACATGTGAGTCTTACTCCAAGTAAGTATTTTCCAAGTGTCACGCTTTAGGGTCTGGGCAGCCCCTTAGACCAAGTCAGAATTATATAGGCATCTATCAATGCCAGAGTGTAGGTGAGCCTCCTCCTTGGCAAGAGTTTAGAGTCAAGTTACGGAAGTGTACTGTTGGTAGAGGTTTGATGGTTAAAATCCATGATCAGAAATGTTAGGAAGTGAGGAGTAATAAATACAGTGGGAAATGAAAAAAAATATTATTATTAGCATCTGATTAAACAGTAATTGCAATTATTGTTAATAAACTATGGATGTATTCAACAGACTATTTCAGCTAGTGTGTTTACAGAACTTCAGCTGTTAAACACCAGGGGGTCCTACCATTCTCTATGGATAGTGACAAGCAGGAAAAGGAGGTGGCAGCTTTGTTTGGACAAAGAAGCTACAGCATCCCTGCTCTCCCACTGCTTACCTCTGGCGACAGAACCTTCAGTCACTGATCCAGCAATTGCATTTTACAGATGACTTGTCTTAAAGACAGATTGGGGCCTTTTGTTTCACACACGTTTGACTGCATGTCCTGCCTGTTGTCAGAGAGTACCTACTATGGTTACTTTGAGAACTGTCTGCACACAGGGCCTTTAGGAAGCTGCCATACCACTGAACGACATACTGATGTTAAAATGTGCTAATCCTCTTCTTGAGGTAAAAGGGGGGCTTGAGCAGTGGGGAGAGAGAAATGGAAAAATATATACGATCCTCATTGTTACAACTAATTCACCTTAACTTTTCCATGTCTCTATATAGATAGGTTCACACAAGCTGCCAGGTTAACACAGTTAAACTGACTGGTTCCTGTCCTGGGAAATAAAAGCAGAGGTTGGACCTACTTCACTTTTTTCAAATGGAGGTACATTTTTGGAGGGATGAGGGGATTACAGCAGCACACCAACTCTGGCATCTCAGCCTCTGTGGTTTAGGTTCTGAAGCCATGATCTTCTACAGCCTATGACAGCTGGGCATCAGCCAGGCTGCAAAGAGCTCCACCTTCTTCAGTGACCCATTAAGTCCAGCTCTTCCTTTTGCAGCAGAACCTGCAGCTCCTCTAAACACCCCTTGATGCTCACTGGAGTGTGGGTGCTAACTGTTCTGAACCAGAACACCAGACGCCATGGTTTAAGTCACGGTGTCATTTTTCAGGTGGGAAGATTGGCATGAAATCAGTTGCAAAAGGGGTTTGGGGCTTTCATCATCGTGGTAAAGCAGCTACATAGGAAACAGCTCTCTAATAGTCATGAAAAGAGCTTTCCTGGTTGAAGACCATGTGCTCAAAAACTAAGCTGTGCTGTTATGTTAGATGGCCATGTGACCAGTAGATTACAATGGCAAGAGCTGGTAATTATGGGGTTTTTTTCAACAGTGTTCTTCCTGATACTGCTGCTGGCAATTCAGCACTCAAAAGTTTGTCACTAGAAATCTTGAATGCCTGAGGGTAAATCTGATGAGTGAGCAGGTGCTGTTTTCACATGACTTTTTTTTTTTTTTCCCCTCCTCTAATATCTCTAGGTGATTTTCTGTTCTACCTCCAGCAGATCAGCATCCAGTTATCTTTGCAGCCTTAGAGCTTGCTGGTGTCAAAATACGCAGCAGATCTGCTTAAATGAAGCTTGGAGAAAAAATTAGGAATAGTTTTATATGCCATTATGTGTGTACTTTTAGATGTACTACTAAATGTGTACTATTAAATTACTTTCCTGTAAGAAATCAACGCTACTTTCTCAGAACAAAAGTAATACCAGACCTTGTGTAGTACTGATCATGTAATCTGGGGTATTTGGAGGCATTAGGAGGTTCTTGTACTTCATCAGTCTGTCAGAGCTTGTGTGTAACGGAGTAGGGGAGAGAGAGCTGTGTCTAATAACAGCTGAACTTTAGGCAGTGTATTTTTAAGTGGGAACATGGGTACCAAATCTCTCATACTCATTATATATGGAAAAAGTTTGTCCCTTAGAGACAGTTGCAGAAGCACTGGGGAACCGAGTCCTGCACAAAAGCAGAAGCTGTGGCCACAGTGGCCCGGACAGCCAGGAGAAGGGGAAGAAGCTGCAAGGAAGTTGGAAACATCAGGAGGAAAGGGCAGACAGCCTGGGCTAGCTGGGAACAGTTCCCCAGGCTTACTGGGACACAGACGACCTTTTTTTCTCCCCATTTCTTAAGGAAAATGTGATTGTGATTTCAGTGAGCATTCATGCAAGGAAAACCTTTCATCTCTTAGAAAGAGGGGCAGGAATCTGGCAAAGCCTGTGGTGCTGGGCGAGCTGAACAGGAAAGCAGGCTGCTCCAGCCTTTGCTGGGATGTCAAGCCAAAACAGCTGTTTTGATGAGCTGTAATTTTAAGGCCTTTGCAAATGACCGGAGGAATATTTGTGCCTACTATCAATGGGAGTCCTGTTTCCTATGGGACTGATCCAGAAGACAAATCCTCAAGTTCCCTTGCTCCTCAAGGGCCAAACGCTCTGCTGTTGTCACCAGGAGATTCAGCTAAAGCTGGCAGACCAACAGATGTGCTGATGTCTGCCTCCAAGGTGTACAGAAGTCCAACAGGCCTCATGAGGCTGCATCACTTTCAGTGGTTGGTGTAGGATGAGTAACTCTGAAGCACAGACTTGATTTTTCTTGTGCATGTGCCCAGCAAGCCATAGCTGGGAGTGGCTTTTCCTCCTCAAATGCTCTCTACTTTTTTTTTTCTCTGAAGAAATAAAGTGACAGGGTGCTGCTGCTAGAGCTCCCTGGCATCATTGTTGGTATCTTGGGTCTGCCCACAAGATGCCTGCCAAGCCCAGGCAGGAATCTGCATTCAGTGTGGAAACCTCCTTTAAAAATAGGCTTTAGTGTTTTGTTCTTTCCTAATGAAAACAGTCCACGCCCCATGAATCATCATCTGGGCTGATCTGTTTTTCCCACCAAACGCAGCTGCAAAACAAGGCCTTTGAGTCATGTAAGCTATACAAATCTAAACCAAAGGTTTACATGCACCAACACATGAGCAAGAATGTGACATCACGTTAAGTGTGAGTATTTTTGCAGTACTGCACATGTAAATGTGCATGCACATATAATAGACAATGCAAGGATTCCTTTCAAAACCTGTGGTGGGTTTCCCACTCGTAGAAAGAGATTGCTTTGTATCAGAAATTGAATCAATAGTTAATCTCACCTTGATGCCTACTTTGAACAGTTATTAGCAATATGCAGAATGAATAGCATGAAAAAAAAGGGAATCTGATAGACTCTCAGTCAAAAGTTCCTTTAATGGTGGTCCCATTTCTTTATGTCCATTTTTCTTTAGTGTCTGCTCACTAGTTCTCTCACTGGATCTTAAAAGCATATTTGTGAAGCTGAAGGGCTACATAATGCAATGTTTTAGTTTTAATCCCAGAGCTTTTAGTGCTTTCAAGTTCCATGAATCTTATAAGGATTTATTCTTCCATCAAATGATTAAATAATGCCTATCTTTCCCATTTGTAATGAGCTGCAATATAGATACACGTGCCCAAAGGTGAAACCTTTATTGGAGTATTATTTCAACATCTTGTCAAATGCTTCCTTTAAGGAAATTTTGCAATCTGTAACTAAAAATACTCCTTAACTATATGAACCTTGAGGGAAAATACGTCATTCTTTAATGTTAAGTGGAACAATGTGAAGACTGAGAAAGGCTTGATCTAAAGCTCAGTGAGGCAAGCAGGAGTTCTGCTGGCACCAGTGGGCTCTGAATCAGGCTATGAAGTTTCAAAGAGCTGCTCATTCACCAATAGCACTTTCTTTATTCATCTGGTTTCTGGAACACAGCAGCTTTGTGTTCTGCTTCTGCATTTTTTCCCCTTTGTAATTATGTTGCTTCATTCACTGAATATATAACCAACTTAACACTCTCTGCTTTTATTCTCTTTAATACAGTTTCTTTTTGACCCAAGCATCTGCTGCCAAGGAGAGAGAGTAAATGAGAGAGAGTAGAAATAAATTGCTCATACAGGGATGGCAGAAGAGCTTTTTCTCCAGTCTGGTGAATGGCAAAGTTCACAATACTGCAAGTTAGAGCAATGCTTGAGGGAACCCCCAGCAAAATCAGGGGTACAGATGTTTCATTTGTTCAGTTGCTTTTCCTGTTTTACAGTCCGAGCTACTTAATCCTTTTGTTTTGGTTTGGTTTTAAAAAATATATCTGAATACTTTTCTTTGCTAGACTAGAATGTTTGTTTGTTTGTTTCCCCCAAGCTTTATTCTATTCTTGGTGAGTAAAGCCTCCACATGCCTCTATCCCCCTTTGCCTTATTTTGAGGCAAGTGTATTCTTCTGTCTAAGGTTAAATATATCCGATGACAAAGCATTCTGTATTTAAATCAGATTCAGCAAATTTAGGTTAGCTCAAGGTCCTTTTATTTGAACCTTTAAGGTCTTTAAACTAAAAACTGGTCTTAAAATGAACTTTTTCTTATGTTGGATAATACTTCTGCTTTTATTGAAACACAGCAAACTGCAGGCAGTTCTATCTCTGATGCTAGGATTTGACTGTGCCACCTTTTATCATAGCAAACTAAATAAAACCCACAGAACCAGGAGATAAAGCAAGATGCAGTAATTGTCATTCTGCTCAGGTGAATATGGATAGGGTGGTCTCTTTTTTCATACATTGCTACACTGACAATTGCAGCATGGTAGTGATTGTGAGTAATGCTCCCCAGCTCACGTAACTAAGAAAAATAAGGTATGTAAGGTATGTATTACATACCTTATTTTTCTTAGTTACGTGTTCTCGTGATTGGCACTGCAATGCATAATTTTAGACACTTCCAAGGTCAGTGGAATTTTTGCTTGGACAAAAGCTTTAGGACGTTGTTTTTCTGTAAGTTTAATTATTCCTTTGACTGTACTAGTACAACTGGATTGTCCTTCACATCAGTTTCCTCAGGTTTCTGTTCTCAGGGAGGCTAGTTTCTATAATTACTTGGAAAACTCCTGTCCAGCCATTCCTATGTCTACCACTGACAGAACACAAAACTTTTCAGGTCCATAAAACTTTCCTTTTCTATACAGTGCAGAGGGTACCAGATAAGCACTTATTGGTGCTTAAATGTGCTACAAGATGACAATGTTCTTCTAATTTAAACAAGCAATATTCCATTGATTTGTACAGAATGACTCCTGATTTAGACCACTTGAAGCAGAAAAAAAGAATGAGGCTTTAGCTGTGGAATCCATGTTCTGTTTTTCCCTCAGTGCAAAATTCTCACCATTAAGAAACAAACAGCTTCAATACAACAGAGGTAAAATACCGTATTTAAGTTAATCTAAACTAGGACTATGCACATCAGTTTTAAGACAGAAGTATCTTTTTATGAACGTCCTAAAAATAGAGTGCAGTGAAGACTTTCGGAGCAAATCCAGTCCTGAACCTGTAGCCTTACTGGGAGCAGGAGCTCAAGAGAAAGCAGGCTTGGCTAGAAACTGGTCTTGAGCCAAATCCCACTGTTGTACAAGCTACCTCAGAGAAATAAATGCAAGAGGTTTTTCCTCTTCACAAAGCATTCACTGCCATCACCTCCTTCACATTATCTTCCCCACAACAAAAGCTCTACAGCCTGTTCAGAGGGCAACTTACACTTGGATTTCATCTTTTGGTTCTTACAGACTTACGTTCACCCCTAGTATAGCATGGTCACTCCTTTGTCAGACCGTGCCTTGAAACAGGAATCGCAGCCAGCGGCCACCTACTAGCACCACTGTGCTGATGCCAGCGAGCCAAAAATGTGTGGGAAGACAAGCTTCCCAGGGAGCGTGCACTCAGGATATAGACAGTGCACCAAGGTTTGCCCTGGTCATGTTTTGGGCATGAGTGTAATTTTGTTCAGGGTTGGCTACTGATCACTCATTCAAGGGACCTGCACAAGTAGGAAGATGTCAGATCCACATGGTTATAGTGCTCATAGTGGTTCTGTGGCTATGCTGAAATGAGATCCCTTCCTCCCTGCTGAAAGAATGAGTTGCTGCAGCTTGCACTAATGAGCTGTGAAGTAAATCAATCCTTTGGGCACAGAGGGCTGGATAACTCCTGTGCTGCATGCAATGAAGCTGTGTCCTTTACATCAAATGGGAAAGCCATTCCACCTGCAGATGTGCAGCTCAATGAGAGCCAAATATCAGAGAGTTTCCTAAAGTCCTGAAAGGAGCCAAGTGCCAAACTTTGATAGGAAACCATTGCTTCTGTAAGACGAACTTGGCACTGTGGAAGCTATTGTTGAGCACTCGAGGGCCATTCCACCAGTGTGCAGGACGGCAGGGGCTGACGGTCACATTTAGCTGCATTTCATCCAAACCTGGTTTATTTTAAGCATATGTTCTGTGCTCCTTTGTTGGGAAATTTCATTATCCCATAAGCATCCTAAGAAAGTCCCTGTCAAGTTGTGACAAAATAGGTGAGTCAGTGGGAAACTGTTCTTAATCAAATCATTGGATGTTTCCTGTAAAAGCAAACAAAAAAAAAAAAAGAAAAAGAAAAAAACCCCAAACTATTAAGATGCAGTGTTGTTCTGACTGATTGGAATTTTCTCTGCTTGTCTACACTTTGGAGGATAGTTGTTCTGTATTTTGACATGCTGGGTAGTCACAAAAAGAGGCCTGCTTCTTTGTGGCTGTCTTGGTGCCGAGTTAGAGGAAGAGGAGTCTGTTTCAGTGAGATAACAATTCACCTGGCTGATATCAGGAAGCCTTCCTCTAATCAAGAGCAACTTCACAAAAACATGTGTCCAAACCTCAAAAACGTGTTAATGCAATTAAGGATTTACTCATGCTGAAGATTTCTGCCTTTCTTCTTTATAGTTCAGGTGGTGGGGTTTGGGGATTTTTTTTGGCTATGTTCTTTCCTTTTTTATTCCCAGAAATGCTGTAATTGTAAGAAAAATCCCAATAATGACAAGACTGAACGTGTGTTTGTGGATTAAAGAGGAAGAATGAAAACTGGCCAACTAATAGGGCAAATCCCAAACAGGGACTACTTGGCAATGATTATACTTTTGGAAAGCCAGTAGATCTGTGAGGCTTTGTCATAGATGAGGAAACCAGCTTTAGTTGCTTCGCTCCTTCCCGTCTGATCACCACAATCCATTTCTCCCTTACTGGGTGAGCCATCTGTTTGGGAACCAACTCTGTCCCTGTGGTTACTGAAGGGGGAAAGTTAAAAATAACCTCTGCATTTTCCTAATCTATTTTTAACCTGGAATGCTTAAGTGCTCTGGTTTACAGTGTTACTTGACAGACAGGTCAGGCCAATTGAGGGTACAGGCAGCTTTGGGCTTTGCTGTCAGAGCTAGGCTGTGGTGGGACTGCACCTTTTAGATATTTTATTTTATATTTTATTTTATTTTTTTTTTTTTTAAATGAAATATGAACACTAAGTGTATGAAAGCTGAGTTGTCAGTCTGACTGTTCTTGGTATTGTGGGCACATGGACTAGATTAAAGTCAGCCGGCTGAGATTTTGCTCAGTGCTGAGGAAAGATAGACTTAGGCTACAGTGCTCTACTGAAGGTGCTTCAGTGCATTGCTTGATTTAAGAAATGATCTGCTTGTAGGGTGAGAAAACAAGCCCACCTGAGTGTAATTACAATAGAGGTCTTTCCATGGATCTCTGATCAACAGAACTAAGTTCATGACAAGTGTACAGAGAAGTTGGCATGTTCTTCCCAGGGACAGGGAACATTTTCTTTCAAAGGCTGATTCCCCACATTCCTGGCCCCTATACAGCCACACAGAGAAGGATGTGCTGGCCAGCTCTGGCTGTCTGGGTCTGAGTTGTATAGCCTAAGGGAAGGCACACAGCTGTACGTATGCATGGCCCTTGCCTTAACTCCCTTGAGGTCAGCTCAACACCATGCCTTGCTCAGGCATGTGTCATTACCAAGTGTTTGATGGAAGCTGCTCTAAAGAAAGAAAGATCCCCAGGAGGACTTATTAGTTTATGACAAGTTTTCCTAAGCTATTAGGTGTGTAATCCACATAGCAATTGTCAGGATAACAATAGTGGTGTACTATCTCATTGACCTATTTATTATCCCTTTCAATATGACTTGATCGGACAGCAGCTGAATTGTTTCCACCTAATGGTAAGTATTAGAGTGGGTGATGAGCTAATGCAAGCTCTTATTTGATATTTACTGGGTTGCTTTTAGAACTTCCACATATCTAACCATGTCCCATGCAGATTTTCAAGCCCCATTTTAGCTGCCTGTATGCACACACAGGAAAGCCACCAGTAACAACAGAGCATTTCTATGAAGTTCTGCATAGGCATCTGTTTGCTATGGGAAATGAAGAGGGAAAGTGTATTTATTATCTACTTTGGGTGTTATGCATTGAGTACTTACGAAATCTAGAACCTGTTTTTGTTCTTCATCTTCCATGCTAATATAGTTCAGCAATTTCATGGTACAGATATTTTCATATACTTGTGCTTTCATTTCCCTTTTTAATTCTGTTGAAAGTTTGAGTACACATGGATCCATTTACCTCAGCCACAGAATAAAATATCTAAAGTCAAACCAATCAGCTCATATGAGGCACAGCTGCTGGGCAGAAAATAATAAAAAAAATAATAAAAAAAAAAAGAGGGTGATTTCCTTTGGAAAATTGACCTCTCTTGATCACTTTGATTTTTAAGTAACATGTAAAAACACTCATCCACTTTGAATGTGAAGAGCTTCTCCTGTTTGTTCAGATACAGGCAAGTACTCAGTTACTAAAGTGTTGCCTAATTCTTCCGCTAAAGAATGGTTGAAATGAGGATTATTATCCACACCCTTCTCTTTTTGAAAATTATCTAAAAACCAGTGACGTCTTACTAATTTTCTTATTTTAAAACTCCTATTAGAATCATCTTGTTATTCTGAGAGGAATTCATTAGTAAAGTACCATATCCAAGCAGTTGACTGGGATCTAATGAGTCATTTCACCTTACATGTTGAAACGGAAACCAGAGGATTCTGTCTGACAATTACCTTGGACATATTAGTCATGATGGTCTCAATTACTCAAATAATTGAAATAAGAAAAATAATACTATTATTATTTATTCTAAGGAATATTTTATAACAACCACTATTCCTAATACGTAGGGAAAATATTGGAAAGTATATAGGAAAAAGGTTGGAAAAAACCAATAATTTTCTAACAAAAGTGATGGAAGTCAAAACTTTGTCTCAGGGATAAAATTACTGTAGATTTTGTTGTTTGCTTGTTTCCTAGTTCTAAAAATAAAGTATTTTCCTATTTCAAAATCAAACTAGAAGTGGGACATAGTTTTGGTAGAAAATTATTCATCACTTCAGGCTGTTTTCTGGCATGTCTTTATCTTCTCATATCTCTTAATTCCTAATTAACTCCTTATGCTTTTCTTCTTTCTCTCCCCTTTAGAGATATAAGCCCAGTTTCTCAACATTTTTTTCCAGGGCATGCGTCACGCTTGTAGGGAGGAAATACCAAATTCATGACAGCTTCTTGGCTATGCACAGCAGGGTACTCCAGCCGTGAGTACCTGACATGCACTTGAGGACTTCAGGCTCTGAAGGTGCATTCCTTCAACCATTTACAGTGACTTCTAGAATCTGGAGTGCAGTTACAAAGGGATCTGTGCTGTCCCGTCTTATTCATGCTCTCTCCCCTCACTTTTGGACATAGTTCCTCTCAAAGTTTCATTTTTCTTTCGTAAGACGTACCAGTTTCCTGGGCTTGTGTGCACTATAAATTATAAATGTGATAGCTTTAGCAAGTGAACAAATACCTTAAAGCCTCTGCCAGGCTAGATTGCCTGTAGTCATCACCATAGCTTTGTAATTGGGAAGAACGTTATGATTTGACTCTGTGCAAATATTTCCATAAAAGGGGAGTATTTCTCTTCTCTGGAGGAAGTTCACGTAATAGCTGATGTTGAACTGGGTTACACAAGCTGGTGCTGAACGCAGTTACATAGCAAAGGAAGAAATCCCTGTTAGGACTGTATGTTATAACATCTTGCTGACCTATATGTGCACTTTTTTACACCACTGAATTTTCATTGTACTTACAGTTTTCAGAGCACTTTGGGCATTTCAATCAGCAATCAAATGATTACCATCTTGCAGTATAATGTGGAAGTCCAGAGTACCACTTGGGTTTTGTTTGCCTTTCTCTGACGGTGTCTGAAGTCCATTGACCAGGAGTTGGTAAATTAACAGTACACAGTGGTTATTGCATACTACCTATCAGGAAACTGGAAGTCGACACTTAAAGGCTCTAGAAAATGACTTAAGGTTAATGATGGGAGGTACAGTCCCGGGGGAAGATGTAGTATGAATGACAACAGGGTTTTAATACGCTCACCATGCTACATGCAGAGGGGAGGCCTTCATTTTACACGTAGATGAGATTAGAAACAAGATTGCATACTTCAGGTTTCATGAAAGGGCAGCATGGCATGAGCAAGGTTTTATCATCTATTTTCATCTCCCTTTTTTCCTTTCCTCAAGAGCATTTGAAGGGAAAATTACCAGGGCATCCTAAAGCACTGAGCTGTGAACAGCACTCACTGTGTTGCTGTTTCAGCTCTCCCAAACAGGGCTCTGCAGTACCCATCCCATCCATCAGGGCTATAAAAGATTCATTCACTGTCCTGCTTGGTTTTCATCGCTTTTAAACATTTAGAGACCTACTTACATGCCCTGTAAAACTTAGAAAAATCATGGTGTTTGGAACTCTTTCTAGTGAAGTACATGCCTTTTCCTCTCAGGGTGGCTGCACTTCTGCTATAGATTACCATGAGAAGTATTTCACTATCGTAAAAAAAAAATTCTTAGGGGATTGAATTTGTAGTCATTTCCATACTTATTTATTATTCCTTACTTTGTTATATTTACTTCTCACTATTTTTATTTTGCTAACATCCCGCCGTTCTCTTTCCCTCTCCATTTCTAAGGCCCAAGTCTGCAGCCAGGCACAATCTGATGATGGGAAAGGTTGCCGTGATCAGCAAAAATCATCAACATTAGTTTGTGATGAGAAAAAGTCAGTAAATGAATTTCCTCTAGTTCTGCTTTGTCAGAAATAGCGTTTTGTTTTCGGGTGCTACAGCAGAGCTGGAAGGCTTCACATCTGCCGGGTGTGTCCAAACCCCTAGCCCTATTCTGACTTCTTGGAGTAGGCAGAGAGACAGTCCCATTTGTGGCTTCACCCTCCACAAGCAAGTCAGATTTCTGTTTCTGTAGCTAAAACATTTAAAGCCCTCCTGGTTGGATATAGCCTGATCCCTAAGACTGAAAATATTTTAATGGGAAACTTCTGTTGCAAATGGTTGTTTATTAATAGGATTTAAAGCTATCAGACAAGATTGCTCTAGCATTACGCGTAAGACAGACACACAAGAGTACTTACCCATTTGGGGGCTGTGGGCTTGCAGCTTCAAAATCCTGTCTCTCTTCCCAGTGTGATGAGATCACGCTTGAAGGGTAATCTTGAGTATCCTCCCTGAGCCCTTCTGCCTCCCAATGACCTCCTTCCTCGTGTGACAGAGCAGTCCTCTGGGGGTATGCGGAGATCTCAGCAATGTGTGGCTTTTTGCTGTGCACTGAACCACCACGATATCCATGATGGTCTGAGTGTTTGGCCAGCGTTGCCCATCCTATTGTACTACAGAGGAGCAAAAGCTTCACTAGCATTGTCGGGTTTTTTTTTCCCACCCAGTTACACCTGTCCCTTGTTCTCTTCTCTGAAGCTCAGCCTGGATTAATTCAGGAATGCCCCAGCAATATTCTTTAACTGGAAAGTTGGAAGAAGGAAGGAAAAATTTAAAAAAAAAAAAAAAAAAAAGGTTTGTAACAAAGAGCGGAAAAAGCTTTCGACCCTCCCAGCTACTGAGAAAATGTCCGTGGCTAGTGAACAATGTGAGGCTGGTTCCTGTGTGGGGCTCAAACGGCTCTGACAGAGGGAGGAAAAAAAGGTGGCAGGAATATAGCTTATTCAAGGAACTTCTGAGCTTGGCTGCCTTCTAAACTTATCTGTGAACAGGAACTCAGCTTTTATCAACTGCCTTCTCCCTCAAGCACAGGAAAAGGATGTTAGCTTAAAGGAAAGGAAGAGAAAAGAAAGGAAAGAAAATATTGAGCGGTGTAACAGACTCTCATTACAGTGCCAGAAAACGTCACAGACCTGCTTGCTCCAGTGTCTGCATGTGAGGTTTTTTCTACAATTTAAAGTCTGAAATACCCTGGCTTTAGCATCAAAATATTCATGGTATGTACAACAAATTATAAGCATAAAGGGATTCAGAGTAAATGCACAGCAAAAAAATTGCTTACAAACATCCATTTTTGTGCAGTCTTTGCAAAATATCTCTGTGAATCATACTCTGTTCTCATCAAAGTGGAGGATTTTCCTGAAGTAGTCCTTCAGAGAGGTCAGGTATTGAGCATTTTTAAGAATTCCTGTTTGGGTTGTCATCTCTGGATCTCATGCTTGATTTTTAATTATTTTTTTGTGAGTTTTTAATTATCGTTACAAAAAAAGAGTTGTGAAGAGCTACTGAAAAGAGCTAACTCAGTCACCACATCCTAATGATAAATTTCAAAAGGCTACTGGAGGTTGGATGTAGTTTTCTTACTGGTTTTGCTTTACTTGATGGTGCTGCTTTTAGCTTTGTTGCTATCATAAACTGTATTCCTTTTCTCACTGTCTTTGCAGGGTGATGCTTTCTGGCATTTTCAAATATGAAATGAAGAAGAATGCTGGTCCACTGACAAAAGAAGTGGGAATGTTGGTGCAGGACTGCTAGACCATGTCTCAGACTGAATGATGAGATGCACAGTCCCGCAGAGCATTATATGTGAAGATCTTCTGGAGTCATTCCAATGCCAGCTGAAAAACAGAGGATAAAATCTCTCCAGGATTTTGGAAGGGCTTGTTATTGAAGGCCACGAATTTGCATCTCCTTATCCCAGATTGGATCTGGACCCTGCTCCTTCTGATTGCCCCTCTTTTATGCTTAATGGAAAAACCTAGGAAACTGCAGAAATGCCTTCACTGACCTGTGACAGACACCACTGCGTAAGAGCAGTTCAGCACTAGGGCAGTGATGGTGGCATGTGGGGAAAGGTAGAGAGATTTTTGTCATTTTAAGGGCAAAACCTGCTCTTCCTGTTAGAGTCACTTGTCTGGGGAGATGAAATCACCAGTTCTGGACTGAAGGCTGAAAGAAATAAGCAACTTCCCTCAGTTCCTTCCTGCTGTTTTTATTTCAGAATTGTGTGCATCCTGCTATAATGTATGTTAATGTGTGAATATTTTATGGGCCATGTTTCACATACTAATGTGCCTTTCTTACAAGTAACTGGATATGACCTAAGCATTAGGTTTGTTTGCTTAATAAGGCCCTTTATCAGGAAGGAACTGAAACAAACATGAGACAAAACAAACAACAGACTTATACCCTGAACCGCTGTGTGACTGTGGCTTGCAGAAGAGTGATTTTGTGCTACAGATAGAGAACTGGTGACCTACTTCCAAACCCTTCGGACTTGTGTTTCAATATATACGTTTCCACTGAACTCATCCATCAAAATCTTTATTCTTTGTGGATGTGATACCTCCCTAGTGGTGGGGCAGTGTTTCTCTGCTGTTCTCCTGGCTCAGAATAGCTGCTTCTCCTTCAGGTGCAAGAACTCATTCTCTGTGTCTTTGCAATGGTGCTGCCTGTAAGCACAGCGTTCAGGAAGCACAGATTGCTCAGCCACTTGCAAGTTCATAATTTAGCATGACTTTTTGGTAGTAGTTATGAAAGATGTTAAAATATTGAGCGTGCTGGGGACTGATGCGTCTTTCCTTGTGATGGGCATAGCACAGGATGCTGCCTTGAGCACATGGAAGGTATGGATTGTGCAAAGGATCTTCCGTACTAAATACTAGTTAAGGTTTCTGTCTAATAGCTGTTTTGCTTTGGGGTGTCTGAATACACACTCAGATTACACCGTTGGTTCACACCATTAGATTTACGGGCAGACTGAGCTGTAAGTTTTCTTGCTTTAACATCTGTAGAGGAACGGGTATGAGGAGTGCACCTATTTAGGAACAGGATACACCACAACTTTGCCTCTTTTATTTTGAGCTGGTGCCTCAGCATGGAACAAGGTAAAGCAGACATACAGGTCATTTGCTGTAACAATTTGCTCATGGCTTTCTGAAGTCAGTCTCTTCTAGGAGGTAGCTCCTAGAGGAGAAAGACAACTGTAAACCAGTGAACATCAATAGATATCTATTCAGTTTTCAGTTGCCTGGTTTAGGCTTGGTGTACGTTATGGAGCAGGGTACTGCTGCTTGAATGGAGCTGAATCAGATTTAAAACACTGTTTGAAAAATTAATTGGAAATAGGTGTTACTCCAAAAATATACTTGAAACCCTGTCAGTAAATGAGGTGATAAAAACAATGTGGAGATGTGTGGAGCTGCTCTGATACTTCTCAGACACTTCTAGCAGTTCTTAGAACAGATAGCCAAAAAAATACCCTACCCCACTCCCTCTTTATTTTGGCAACTAAATTTGACAGGTGACAGATATTGTTCCTCCCCTCTTGGTCCCCAGTCATTAATGGCTTTTTTTCCTGTGCCTTTACTCATGAAAATACTTTTCCACCAAGTGTTTCTGAGAAATGCTTCTTCAAATTATTCAGACAAGCCTTCAGACTTCAAACTAGTCTTGAAAGAGTTGATACCACAGTTACACAAGACCCATTGGTATGCCCTGGGATCTGGCAGATCACTCTCAGGACAACTCGTACCTTCTCTGGTAATTATAGCCATTTCCATTAAACGCAGCTCTTGACCACCTCCAACGTTGCCTGCCCTGAGAACTCAATGTCCTGTTTGCAATTCCATAATCAAGTTGTCAGATACCAGCGCTGGCTTCTGGATAATCTGCGTGAGATGCAAAATCTCATTTTGGCCCCTTTCTGTTTGAGAGTCAGAGCCCTGCAGATGCAGTTGGGTAGGGGGTGGGTGACTACACAATAAACAGTGCCAAACAATATGCTTGGTAAGTGGCTTGTACATACTTGGAAAGCAAATATGCTGGCTATTCCAGTCAGTGTCTCTCTGGAGAAAGAGCCCTTAAAAATTACATTTTCAGTTGACGGATTCAGAATTTTTTCTTTGTTTCTTTTGTATTTTCCAGATTCACTGTCTTAATTGTAATTACTCTATTAACTCTAATTCAGAATTTGTGTATTTAAAATAATTTTTTTAATAGCCTTGGAAAGAATGCTTTAAAGGCCGAGAAAAGATGGAATGATTTTAATAAGCATGTGTTGCTTCAGAGTCGTATATCCCAGCTCCAAATCTCTGAAGCAGACTTAACAACTGAAAGGATTTTATGTCTGGGAAGATGAATGGGACAGTTTTGTTGATAGCTGCACAGCAAGGGAATGACTTCTTAATAGGCATTGGTTTTTAGATCTGGAAACTGCTGTCTCATTGCCTGCCCGCTGCCGATGCGCACAGATGCGTGTGCAGCAGCTCCAGGGAAGAGGAGCACGGGAAGAGGAGGGGGGTTGCTAGACTAGGAAGCGATTCCTTTCAGCGCTCTGTCCTTCAGAGGAAGAAGATCAATTCTTGTTGGTCATATTTTTATCTGTTTGCTCAAAAGCTGTCAGTGGTATTCGATGGCAGAGATCAGTCGTGAGAGGCTGCTGTACTGGCAGCGCTCTGCTCCTTGTATATGTGCCTTAAAAGTGGCTTGGCCATCACTCCCTGGCAGAGGAAATTACTCATTAAGTATGCAAACGTACATGCAGGGATTTGAGCCCTAAACTGTTTGCCAAAAGGATGTCAGACAGAACTAGTTGTTTTCATTACAGCATGAAAATGAATGTTCTGAGACAGTTCTGCCTTCTGCATTTTGAAGTTCTCAGAGAGAGAGAGAGGATTTCTGTTTACACAGAGCAAGGTTTGATCCTATTAATGGTAATATTATTCTCCATACAAAAACTTCCTGGACAAAGGATATTTACCAGCCACAAAAGCAGCCTGTCTTTCCTTTCCTTACCTGTCTTTCGAACAACATCAGATACCATTTAAATACTTTAACAGAATTTGACCAAATCCCACTCCCTTCATCCATAAAGACAGCTTTTGTCAGCTGTCAGTCTCCAGCATAAATTCATCATTAAAGGACAAGGTTAAGGTTTTGTGTGCAGAGTAAATTGCAAGTGGGAAAAATAAAAGGGGAGGAGAAATTAAATAAAATCCTGGTTTAACTGATGCAGACACAAAGAAAAAGCAGGGGACAGGGAATCTTGATTTCTGCTTTGCATTCTGATCTTTCCCTTGCTTCTGTGCTTTGGTAATAGGAAGACTTGAGTTAGACTTGTCTTGCCCATATTCTGGAATTCCTGGAGGGGTTTGCACAGGCCTCCTTCCAGACATTAGCCACCGAGAGAGAGAGAGATTTAGACACGTGGGAGGTGGGGAACTGCACCTTTCAGAGATCCTCAAGAAACCACAGTAGTATGCAACAAAAGACTCGATGGAGAAGCCTGAGCAGCCAAAATTCAGAAGTTAACCGAACAGCTCTTGGGTGGTTTTTCACTGCACAAGTCAAGACAAGGCTTTCTTTTGGTATTATGCAGATCACCTAAATGTTTGCCGAGATACAAATTTGTTTTCAAAGTGATATGAATTAAACTCAATAGGAAAAAAAAGAGGGAACTTAATGTCTAGCTTAACTGACTTCTCCCCAGTGTCCAAGGTAGATAACAGGGAAAAGGAGGTTGCTGGCAGGTATGATAGGAACTTGGGTTTTCTGAATTGCAGGAGCTTCTCTTTAGCTACTGATTATGTTATCTAGTAAAAGGGGAAAATGTATCAGGTATAAAGTTGAGATCCTAGCAAAATCTTAAAGCCAAGGTTGCTTACATTAACTCCTGTTGTTAGGTTTGCCTGAGGCAGGACTGGCAACAAATTGGGTCTGCTTAGAATAGAACTAGGGTACTGCAGGTGCAATGGGCTGGCAAACATTCAGGAGCAGCTATTGATGCTTGCCCTATATAGATCACCTGTGATGTTGTCTTGAGTCCAGAGCTTTCCTAAAAGGATTTCGAGGCAAAACATTGCCTGTGCAAACTGCCTGCTGCCTTGGAAGGGATCCAGCAACATTTAAATGCCTCTTGTGAGCTCTTTCTGAAGGTCATTGGGAGAGAAGAAGGCAGGAAAGGAGTATCCCACTCTAGTACTGGCTGATACAATCTTGTGATGATTCCTGTTTCATATCCCAGGGTGGCTTGATATTTCATTTATTTTTTACCTTTTATAGCAATGCAAAATATGTAGAAATCAATTGTACAAATCACAAAGACAGAACAATAGCTTAACAAAATCACAATACACTTCTCACTCAGCCTTTTCAGCTTAGGCATTCTCCTGAAAATATCAGTAAAAACCATAACCCTAGGAAGATCTGTGCTCAGCTTTAATTGTCTTTCAAAACCTAGTAAAAAAAGTAAATGTGCCCTGTAGCAAGTCCCAGAGATGGTAAATTCATTTTTTACCATATGCAGTAAAAACAAGACTCCTGGCCTGTTCCTGATGGAAGTCTTGTGACTGATTCTGAGAGCAGCTAGGTTAAACCACTGGTTGTATGGCCCAATAAGATGCAGATATCTTCAGTTTAAGAATACCCTGGGAACAGAAATGAACACCAGCTCTGTACTTCGGGTACTGGTCAATCAGCTACACAAAGGAAATTTTGAAAACTAGTAAAAAAATTCTTTTTTCACTCCTTACTGCAACAGTTTAGAATGATGAGTGCTCTATAGTAATTGGTATGTTGTGATGGCCTTTCTCTGAATCTTGCATTTTTTTTAAATTAACAGTTGATAACTTTATTAGTCTGTTAGAGATTTGGCTCCTCTACATTCAGATAGAAATGTGTTCTTCAGTTATGTCAGGAGACTTAACTGTGAGAAAAAGATTAAGAAACCTGTCTGTTATTTTCTAGAGCAGTAGGTTTTCACTTGGTTCAGTATGGAGTAAAAAAAGACTCCCAAATCCTAAAGGATTATTCTTAGTTCTACAGTAAAACTATGTTTGTGTACATTCTGCTTGTACGTACAGACATGGCGTTCTTTATTCAGACTTTTTTCTTTTCTGTGTAGTCATTCCACACCTGACACTTCCAGACTGATAGCTTGTGGCAGCAGTTGCTTGTAGACCACTACACTTCATGATATTATGGTGTACTGCCCTCCCAGAACACAGTTAAACCTCTGAATTTCATATTCTCTTTGCCTGGTAATGAAAAACAGGTCAAGCTGGTCTAGTTTTTTGCTCAGAGGCTGCTGGTCTATGGCTTCCATAGTTTCAGATACAGCACTATTTTTAAAATAAAACCAAAACCCTATCACCTTGTTGCACCAGCAATTGCTTTTAGAGGTGTTTGCGCTGAATTTCAGTTTGCTAGTGGGACAATAGTTGATTTGGGCCACTCAGGGTCTACTTCAGAAAACAGTTTAGCTTTGAGTTCAAGCTATTAGCGTATCCAACTGTGATTAGTGATTATATGTTTTGGCATTTTTTTTCTAGCGAGGTGTTGAGGTTGGATGGATCCTCTACACAAACTGTCTGGTTTCCCCAAGCATTTCTCCGCTGGATGATTTTCTCTTTCCACCGTGCTGCACAGAAGAGACCTCTGACCTGAGTGATGGCATCAGTGTAAAACATCATTTCACTCTGCACTGGTAGAGCAGAGCTCTGTCTACAGCAGCCCCGAGAAACAAGCAGAAAACAGGACTTCCCCCAACAGACATCTGACTTTTCAGAAATGAGCAGTTGTAACAGGATGTGCAGCTGAGCAAAACCCATAATGTATACTAAATGCCTTCAGACTGGACAAACATAGCAAGTGGGACTTTGGGCTCCCTTCACTTCGGCACCAGGCTTTATCTGATTCCCTGTTTCTCTTAGTAATTGCTAGAAACAATGTTCTTCTTACCGTTTGTGCAGGGGGAGTTCTGGTAGCTGCCAGACCAAGCAATCTGACTCTGCTTGCTACAAACACAATCAGCTTTATATGCTCTCCATCTTCCGGGAAACAAGGAGAATTTGTGTTTGCCTCCTGCTGCAGCCTCAGGGAGATGCCCTTTCAGGAACTCAGCTCTTCAGATAAAAAGTCTCCCTCTTCACATAAGAGCATCCTTGAGTGAGAGCATTGCAGCGTGTTTTAAAAGCTTTCTCTGTCTGGAAATCTTCCAGACAGTCCCTTACCTACCGATGTCATCCTCCACCTCTCCCCCTCCCTTCTTAAACCTTCCCAAGCAGATCCATATCATTAATATTTCAGTATCAGCTTTTCACAGGCATTGGCTACGCCACAGAGCACTTCATCAATAAGAGCTGGTGGAGGCTGTGGGGTTTGCCACACTGCCTTCATCCAGAGGAGGAGTGAGAGCAAATGCAGCCACTGCCACAGAAAGCGAGTACTGGCTGAGGGTAAGGCTGCGTATTGCAGTCCCGCTCTTGAGGTGCTTTTTGCTGCTGTCTCTCACTCAGATCGTCCAGGTAATACCCTAACAAGGAGCAAGAATGGATGTCTTTAAGAAAGGTTTCTCTATCGCTAAAGAAGGCGTTGTGGCTGCTGCAGAAAAGACCAAGCAAGGAGTGACAGAGGCTGCAGAGAAGACTAAAGAAGGGGTGATGTATGTAGGTAAGAGAAAACTATTTTCAATCTACGTTTGTGCATGAGCTGCCATATGACATTGTCTCTGAGAAACTCTGGGGAAACTATATTGTGGCTAAAGCTTGGGATTGAACAGCAGGAGGTCTGGGTAACACCCTCAGCTCTGTCATGGAGTTGCTGTGTAAACCTGGGGTGAGATATCCTCCCCGTGCCTCAGTTTCCTCAACTGTAAATTAGCCGTAGAAGTGGCCAGAACTAATATGATGTTGAGGAGCAGATGCCCAGGTGGAAGGTTTCTAAGATGACTATTCACTGACTGTTGGCAGGGTGAGTCACCCACTCCCCAAGCACCTGAGCACTGCTGGTCTGCACCTCACCTCCCCAGGGAGGAGGTCCCTGAGAGGAGTCAGCAGCGTGATGAAGTGAAGACTGTGAGATGCAGCTGTCTCCCCACAAACATTCCAAATTTTTGTATGCAATTCCTCACATCTCAGTTCAGTCATGTTCTAGATGTCTATACCATGTCCTGGTTTTCATTTTTTTGCACAGACATGAAGGTACAGAATCTGCTCATGAGATTCTAGCCTTTTCAAGAAATTTCTCTAAAAGCCTCCTTAAACCCTAAATCTATACGTGAGGATCAAGGAAGAATCGAAGTGAAGATTAATTGCTTTCTCCTTTAATTTTTTGGTTGGTATACTGCCAATTCATGCCCTGGATAGTGCTTTGCCTCAGGGCTGATTCGGTTCCTGTTGCTCAGACCTTTGGGGAAAATTCAGTCTTTCACAGGCAGGAAAAGGCCAGATGCTGATTAGCTCAGAGAATTGATTTTTAAATAAGCAGGGAAGGTAGAGGCCAGGCATATTGATTAAAACTGGAATGATTAGTATGTTGTTCATGCTGACTTTTCTCACTCTGTGCCACGTGAAGGGTTAATCAGAGACCTGAACTGTTCCTTCCCAGCTCCCTCCTTTGCAGAGCCCTATCTCAGCAGCTTGGTCTAGAGCGTTAGGTGATGCAATCTGAATTTTTGGATGCTAGAAGAAAATATTACTTGTGTAAAAGCTTGAGAGTCTTTTTAGAACATCAGGAAAGGGAGGAAAAAACTCAAAGCCTAGTATGATCCCTGATTTACTCAGATTTGTGTTAACTCTTTGCTGACTCTTCAAGGATTCCAGATGTCTGGGCACACTCACCACATCTGGTGAGTTACTTGCTGCCGACCCAGGAGACAAAAATAAATGCTCGTTCAGAGGCATCCACCTGAAGCAGATGGTGTCATCAGTGGTCACCTCGTCCCTGCCCTCTGAGCCACGCAGATTCAGTTCCCACAGCCTGTGCTGGAGGACTGGAGATGCCTCCCTGCTGTGCTAACACTGCAATGCAGTTCACAGCTGGGCAGGTCAGAGGTGCTGCCATGGCTGGTGAAGGGGCTCCTGCCCTGCCATGTGGCTTTCTGAATGTGTAGGGTAGAAAGGAGAGAGAACTCCTGTAGCATGGACCATCTGTGCTCTTAGTAAAATGACGGTCTTAGTAAAAATGGCTGGTCCAAATTGGAACAGCCTCTGGGGATACCAAAATGGCAGCGGATCCTCACATGGTTAATGTGTATCCAGCAGCTGATTCAATGGACTGGGCTTTTTATTTGTTTTAAATAGTACGATAGGTTACGGTGAAGTTAATTAATGAAGTTAGTGCAAAGCTGCATCAGAGTACTGAGTATGAGGTCATTGGTACTGTTTAATTCAGGAAGCATCAACAAGGAATGTATTTCTAGTTTTCCAGAGCGGCTTTCGACCACGCATGTTGCAGAAAGCCCCAACGCACCAAGCTCTACTTCAGTGAAGAGACTTCAGCACAAACTCCTGCAGGATTCAAAGCACCTCAGAATATCCTTTCCTGCTATAAACCTCAGAATATCCTTTCCTGCTATAAACCTTTTCCCACCACATAGCAGTCCACCACTTCAGTCCCACCCTTGGGATGCCAAAGCTTCCACAGCTGACTCACAGCACTCGGAAGAGGCAGGATGCGTGAACTTGTAATTCTGTGTACACAAGCTGCAGGCAAGGACTAATGAGTGAAATGAGATTGAGCATCGGGTGATCGCTTTCTGATTCAACAGATGCAGGTCCCTGGCAAAGGTATGAGCCGGAAGGTTGGATTTCATGTGGTGCATAATGGATGCTGAGCCTGAGTCATCGGGTGTGGTCAGGAGGTTGGGTTAGGAAGATGAGGCAAGCTCTCCTTAAACTGCAGTGGTGGCACTCCCAATGCCATCGCTGCTGCTAGGAAGTGAATTTGGGTGTTTTCCTTCTACCTGCATCCCTCCTTTCTGAAACGGTTTTCCATCAGAAAATGTTGCACCCACCCACTCTCCTCCCCCTGCAAAAGAATCAAGCCCAGATAGTCATCTTAAGTCAAAAGTTCGGTAAAAAAAAGGATACAGAAGTACAGCTCCTGTCTCACAACACATTTACTGCAAAACTGAAACATGTGCAAGGCTAGGACAGCACATTTTATACTTTGCTTACCTAACAACTGCTCTTTGACCAAAAAAGCAGCAAATAAGGGCTAAGCTTGTACATCTGTGTCTGATGTGAGAAGCTTTTGTATGTGAAATCAATACTGAGGCAGTCTTCTACTGGAATGACACTGGGAGGGAAACTGAATCAGGATGGCATCTGAATCAAACTGTGTGCACTTGGCCCGTTCGGGATCTCATGTTCATGGCTTGAGACTTGGCATCTGTCCTTCTTACTGCTGTGCTTCTGTACACGTTTGTATATCGTGGACATCACTGTTAAACCCCATTTACAGCAGGGCACATGTTTTATATGTCTCCTTAGAACTGCAGTTTGCAGCTGGAACAACTATAAAGTACAAAGATTGAATCTCTTCAGTTTTAACACAGTTTGGGAGGGTGGAGTGAACTTTTGAGGGCATATTGCAGTGGAAAAAGGCTTTGTTCTGCACCAGACAACCATTACAACCACCAAAATAAACCAACAATTGAGAACTACATTCAATAATACTTAACATGTATCAGTCAGACCAGAGCTGGGCGGGATCTGTTGTTATCAGGGCACTGCACCTGTTTTGCTTTGCAAGCTGCTAATGAGAACAAGATGTGCTTCATAGCCAATTTCTCCTCCCATACCCGTGGACGATGCAGTACCTCTAGAGTTAAAGATCTGCCTGCCTGGCTCTCTATTGCTATCACTTCGACAATTTACCATAAAAATCTTTTTGTTGTATCAGCGTGGGAGACTTGAGCCTGTATAGGTGCAGCTGATGTACAAAATACAGCAAAGTGGGACCAGTGAAACATTTTGGGATGTGTTTATTTAACTTCTAAAATAGAGGAGTTTGATCCTTTACTTTTGTAGTATGAAAAAACACCCAGTTACCATGGTGGCTGCCCATCTACCATATGACTTAATATACATGCTTCAGTATACAAATAAGAAGAATGTACAGCAGGTCATTTCAAGCTTGGAGGAAAACTGCAGAGATTACTTACTCCTTAAGGGCTACATGTGTTGCAAACTGAATGCCCTCACATCCTGTCTGCTTTTCTGCTTTGAGAACAGTGAGATAAATTACAATGTAAGCATGCATACGGTGGACTTGAGATAAAACCATCTGCATTCTATAATTGCTGTGAGCAGGCACTTACAGCCTAGGCTGAGGCACTGAAATGGGAATCTCGTAAGGAGATATGTCATAGGTGGGTGGTTATTCTGTAAATCCAGCATCAAGTTTCTCCAGAGTCTTAGAATAGAATAGAAGCTACAGAATGAAGCTTTAAATGACCACTGCAGTCAGGTATCCTGCTGAAAGGCAGGTGAGAGTCGTGGATGTGATTTGCTGCCTTGAAAGGCTGAAGTAGGTGAGATTTTACCAAGTGACTTAATATCCATTCATTTTATATGGATGGATATATATATGGATGAACAAGGAACCTCTGCCCAAAATCAAACACAAAAGAGGAATCCACATAGGGTGGAAACAAGGACAGATAACCTGGGATGACTACACGGAGATTGTTCATGAAACCAGAAACCAGGTTAGAAGAGCTAAAGCCTTGACGGAGTCAAACCTGGCCAGAGACATTAAAAATAACAGAAAAGGATTCTATAGATATGACAGAGAAAAAAGAAAAACAAGAGAGAATGTGGGGCCTCTCCAGAGGGATGCAGGTGACCTGGTTACCGAGGATATGGAGAAGGCCAAAATAATCAATGACTTTTTTGCTTCAGTCTTCATTGGTAACCACTTGAGCCACACCACTCAAGTCACAGAGGGCACTGGCTGGGTCTGGGAGAGTGAAGAATCACCCAGGGTAGGAGCAGATCAGGTCTGGGAACACCTAGAGAACCTGAAGGTGCACAGGTCCATGGGACCTGATGAGATACATCCACAGGTCCTGAAGGAATTGGTGGCTGAATTTGCTAGGCCACTAGCCATCATATTTGAGAAGTTCTGGCAGTCTGGCCAAGTTCCCACAGATTGGGAAAAGGGAAATATAAGCCCCATTTTTAAAAAAGGAAGCAAAGAAAACCCAGGGAACTACAGACCAGTCAGCCTCATCTCCGTGCCAGGTAAAATCATGGAGCAGATCCTCCTGGTATCTGTACTGAGGCACATGAAAAATGGTGAGGTGAACAGTGACAGCCAACATAGTTTCACCAAGGTCAAACTGTGCCTGACTAATCTGGTGACCTTCTATGACAGAGTTACAACTCTGGTTGATGTGGGAAGAGCAACTGATGTAATCTACCTGGACTTGTGCAAAGCATTTGACGCTGTCCCACGTGACATCCCTGTCTCTAAGATGGAAAGACATGGACTTGATGGATGGACTGTCTGGTGGATAAGGAGCTGGCTAGAAGGTCTAACCCAAAGACTTGTGATCAATGGCTTGATGTCCAAGTGGAGACCGGTGACAAGTGGAGTTCTTTGGGGATCTGTTTTGGGTCCAGTGCTGTTCAGCATCTTTGTCAGTGATGTGGGACAATGGCATCGAGTGCACCCTCAGCGAGTTTGCTGACAACACCAAGTTGTGTGGTGCAGTGGACATACTTAGGGAAGGGATCCATCCAGAGGGACCTTGACGGTCTTGAGAAATGGGCCAATGCAAACTGCATGAGGTTCACCAAGTTAAAGTGCAAGGTCCTGCATCTGTTCTGGGTGCAGAGTGGGTTGCGAGTAGCCCTGAAGAGAAGGACTTGGGGGTGTTGAATCACAAGAAGCGCAACATGAGCCAGCAGCACGCTCACGCGGCTCAGAAGGCCAACTGTGTCCTAGGATGCATCAAGTTATGTGTGTGACCAGCAGATCAAGAGAGGTGATTCACCCCCTTTACTCTGCTCTTGTGAGACCCCATCTCAAATACTGGGTCCAGTTATGGTATCCCCACCATAAGAGGGACACAGATCTCTTGGAGTCCAGACGAGGCCACAGAGATGATCCAGGGGCTGGAGCACCTCTGCTATGAGGAGAGGCTGAGGGAGCTGGGACTGTTCAGCCTGGAGAAGACTCCGGGAGGACCTTATAACTGCCTTCAAATACCTGAAGAGATCCTACAGGAAGGCTGGAGAGGGACTCTTCACAAGAGTGTCTAACGATAAGGACGAGGGGAAATGGTTTTAAACTGAGGGAAAATAGGTTTAGATTGGATCTTAGGAAAAAGTTCTTCAGTCCAAGGGTGGTGAGACTCTGGAATAGATTGTCCAGAGGGGTTGTGGATCCCTGAAGGTGTTCAAGGCCAGGTTGGATGAGGCCTTGAGCACCTTGGTCTAGCTGAAAGGTGTCCCTGCCCACAGCAGGGAGGCTGGATTAGATGGCCTCCAAGGTTCCTTCCAGTCTAAGCCATTCACTGATTCATGTGACCTATGTTCTTTTGGCAGAGCCAGAGGTTGGAATTCTGCAGGCAAGGAGTCCCATGGTCAATTAACTCTTGCTTTATGTTCAGAAGAGCTTGACAGATCCCCTTTTGTCACACCAACAGAATTTTAGCAAGCAACTTCCACAAAGAATTCTTGAAGAAAAAACTCTTAAGGTCTAAAGTGTTCAGAGTATGATACTTAAATTCAACACTTGTTGGTTTTACCAATTCTATTTGTGCTGGTTAAGTCTCTTCCTAAATACTCTGTTCTGAGTATGATTTGACTAAAAGCAAACATTCTGTAATATTGATACAGAATAAACTCCTATGGCAGTCAGCTCTGTCAGAAAGCTCGTTCACCAAGATGGCCACAGAGATAAAAAAAATAAAATTAAATGGGGAGAATAATAACACAAAGCTGTATAGTGATTTAAGAATTATCTCCAAGACAGAAAAGTCTTGGATGACTGACTTGGATGAATGACTGAAAATACCCAACTGTGGTACATAAGCAGAGCAAAACATCCAATTTAAACATGTGAAGTGGAAAAATACTTCTAAACATTGTCCTAAGCCAATAGTAAAGCCCTGGAAATTCTGATCTTAAACCCCCCTGATCTTAACATGAATAACTTGCAAAGCAAAAAATCTTAGCATTTTTCAAAGACTATCAGTATCAAAGGTATTAGTTGGCTACTCTCCAACTAGGAGCACATCTCGTTGGCTGAACCATCTCTACATTCATTAACTTGGCATGATTTATCAGCTATCTTAGATACTTAGAGTGATTATGATTATTAAGTTCGTAACAAATATTGTAGCTCTATGCTGCTTTTTTCTTCCTCCATATGACAGCTATTCTATTCAGTGAAAAAAATCCAAGTTTTCCACAAGGACTCAACAGAACTTCACCTCAACGAGTACCAGACAAGTGTTCTGTCCTCTCCAGGAAATGCTTCTGCTCGCTGTATTTACTTCCTTCAAGATGCTGGTAAAAATTAGACACATTCTTACACACCCCACCCCCAGCCCCAACTGTCCCAGTGCTAAACTGGACCCAAAATACCTTCTCAGAGGAAGTTCATCCCAAACAGTTGGATAAAAGATGATCAACGTAACTTCTAACTTGCTGGGAAGACAGTTCACTCAGAATCATAATGGTGCCTAGGAGCTTCCTACCTTCCTAAGTGTTTGCAACTGGGATAAGAGGTGTGTACTTCAACTAAACAGTGTGATGCCAACAGAGGGGGAAAAAGGACTATGCTTTAGTGAGCTGTGTTTTCGTTTGGTTGTTTAGGTTGTTTTTTAACCATTCCTGTTTTTCTTAAATCCTCCCTTACCTGGCCTTCTCCTTGTGGATCCTCAGTCTGGGAGATTATCATCAGTATAATTAGTACTGCATTCCACAGCTCACTTTTCCAGAACTCTAAAAGCTGTGCCCCCAGGGCTGTGCTGTTATTGACAGAATTTGCACCAGCAAAGCAAGACACCGCTCCAGAAAAAGAAATAACCCAGCATTAAGTTGCCCTGAATCCAATCTGAGCTGTCTCTCATTAACAGCAGACACTTCATTCCACTGGGTCCTAACTCTCAAATGCTTGACTCAGTGTAAATGGGACAAGTGGAACTGAAAACAGCCAGAGCTGGTTTGGCTGGGGGGGGGGGGGGAGGGGGGGGGTTGGGGTTGTTTGGGTTTTGTGTT
>WTSP01021716.1:0-27894 GCA_025331215.1 Actenoides lindsayi | reverse complement strand
GAATAGATTGCCCAGAGGGGCTGTGGATGCCCCCTCCCTGGAGGTGTTCAAGGCCAGGTTGGACGAGGCCTTGAGCAACCTGGTCTAATTGAGAGGTGTCCCTGCTCGTGGCAGAGAGGTTGGATTAGATGATCCCTAAGGTCCCTTCCAGCCTAGGCCATTCTATGAATCTATGATTTTTACAAATAGTTTAACATTGATTTATCTCCAGTCAACTGTTCTTTTCATTTTGGAAATAACCCAAGGACATTTTTTCATACTTCAGCATGGTATAAACAAGATTTTTCAGGTCTAGGCATTTCTAGACAATTTATGATTGAAGTGATCCATCTCCCAACACAAAGGTACTCATTGTCTTTACTGAGGAAGGAATCCGGTCCATTCTGCTGTCTCTATGAGCCAGCAGCACCATGGCTCCTCACTGCACCTTGTAAGAACAGAAATCTGTCTGTGTCCAGTGATCAGGGTGATCTTTGCCAGGTAGCACCTGATGGACTGTGTGTTTCCTTTTCACAGGTACCAAAACCAAGGAAGGTGTAGTGCAAAGTGTTACCTCAGGTAAGAGCACAGCACTGAGAGAAGTGGAAATCCGTGATGTGTTATCGGCCCTCTTGGTAAGGCCATTGCTCCTGCCACATGGGAAGCCTCTGTGGAACACCGCTGATCTGCATGACCTTCCATTTGATGAATGGAGGATGTGTGCCAGGAGTGATGGTTCAGGATCGGGTATTTGCTGTGCACTTGGATGGGAGAAAACATTTAATCAGTAGAGAAGGTCAAAACAAGCTAACAAACATTACTTGGCAGACTCAGATGATTCGCAGCAATTTAGACATTTCACAATGTCAAGAGTGCTGCAGAAAGGATTTATTTGCATCAGATCCTGTCTGGCCAGAACTGTGGTCTTAGGGAGACTCCTGTCAGGCAGTCACAGGGTCAGGGACCCTAAGGGATCCTTCTAGGTATCCCAGGCTCCAAGGCAGGGCAGCCATATGGACTGCCTTGAAGAGAGGTGAATGGATCCTTTTCCTGGAGAATTTAATGACCTTTACTTTTTTCTACCCAGCTGTATTAAAGCAAACAGAAGGTACCCAGAAAGAGGTCATATGCAGTCTGCAAAGCAAAATACCTTACTTGCACCATTGTCTTTCAGTATTCTACAGTGAATTTTTCTTTCTTCAGTTGCCTACAAAGGCTGATAAGCTGCAATGCTGCTCTCTGAGCAGCATTTTGAGTCAGACAAAACCCTCATGCACATGATCTAAATTCAGACATGATCTCATATAAAAAAATCCAAATAAGGACTGTACTAGGGCCAATTTCTTCTCTTACCTGGATGCAGCCATTTTATTGTCCCAGTGAATTTGTCAGCCTTTAATAATGCCTAGCTCATTGACTTTCTTCCTTTCTTGAAATCCCAGTTGCTGAGAAGACCAAAGAGCAGGCAAATGTGGTGGGAGAAGCTGTAGTAGCCAGCGTGAACACAGTGGCAAACAAGACTGTAGAAGGAGCAGAGACCATTGTGGCCACTACAGGAGTTGTGAAAAAGGTATGTTTGCTTCTTCAGTAATGTGAAGGATGGAAGAGTTGGTTTTGGATTGCACTTAAAATATCTGCAAGCATTTACAGTTGATGATTTTTACCTATTCAATGAGAGGTTTTCATCAATATCTGTTTTTATATAATGCTCAATACTATTATATAATCCCTAACATATTCACAGAATCATTTTATTCGGAAGGGTCCACTTGAGATCATATAGTCCACCCCCTCTTAGGGTCAATGAAAGCAGGTTGCCTAGGACCACATCCAGTTGGTTTTTTAATATCTCCAGGGATGAAGACTCCACAATATCTCTTGGCAACCCACGTTTGAACATCCTCACAGAAAAAAAAATAAATATATATATATTTCCTTGTGTTGCCACAAGTGGGCATTGCTGGCAGGAGTCTGGCTCCTCATTTTCTTATTAATATAGAAAAGCACTTTTCTGTGGGACTTGAGTCCAAATGCGGGCAGGATGAAGTGAGCGTCTGGCTGGAGTCAGAGCTGTGGGATGTGTGGGGTGTGGATGTGGGAGCCCTGGCCAGTGCCCATGACACAATGCTGCAGAGGGCAGCAGCAATTCAGGCAAAGCCCATTCCCGGGGGAGGCCTGGCCCTCCTGCTCTGCTTTGGGCTGGTTTGGACAGCAACTAAGACCTTCTTGATAAAGGCTGCGTGACCATGCCTGGATTCAGCCAGATTCAGACAAGACGTCTTCTGTCCTCCAGCCCAATTTGACAAACTGGGTTGCTTTTAGTGAGGGGATTAAGGGGCATGGGAAGAAGCAGAACAGCTCCCTAGATAAAGGCAAAGTGCATCATTAGAGAAGATGCTCTCACTGGGTGGTAACAAACAGCAGCCATTTGCACAGTACATGAGGCTGGTATTTGGCAGCTCTTTGGTAATCCTGGCTGTGTTTCCCCTCTTCAGGGAGCCACGGTCGATGGTGTTGGTAGCGACACGAGCTAGATGAGTCACAACAAATCCAAACCCAGCATCAAAGCAAAGCAAGGCTGGCCAAAATTGTTTTAATTGTTCCGACAGTCGGCTGATGCGTTTCCCGACCTGCCCGTAAACACAGTGTGATGTGAAACAATACTTCCACACATCATATAAATCCTGAGAGAACAGCCTCACAAAAGAGAACAGCAGCTATGAGTGACACAACACGTCCTCCCGAAAGCATGTGAAAAGGGCACATAGAGAAGTTTTGCTAAGCCCTTGGGATAAGAGTAATCTCTGTTCCCACAGGGAGCGGCAGTCAGGCTGCAGGAGTGCAAACAGTGATTCCTAATTCCGTGTGGCCAGACTACCCCCTCCTACCTTTTGACTGAGTGGGCATGGGGTGGGTGACCCAGGAGAGCTAGGAATTTGCTGATGATAGGAAAACTGTCTCCCCTTCTGGCAAGGACTGAGCAGCAGCAATCCTCTTCCCCTTCCAACTTAAGTGAGAGCCCTATCTCAAAGACTGACAGGCTTTTTATTTATTTATTTATTTACAGGTATTAGTTTCAGAGTTCTAACCTGTCAGTGTTATCTGTTTCCATCCTTGTGCAGGTAGTCCCTTAGAAAATCAGTGATTCCTTCACCCTAGTAACAGTTCTGGGTTATGCAGACTACAGGCAACACACGAAAGCTGTGAGTTTTCCAGAGGGTTGAAGCATTAAGCATCTAAACTCTCATTCGATCACCTTCTATTGATGTCTGCCTCCTTAGAGTGAAAATGGGGATGGATCAAGAAATAAAAAAGTGGGATGTATCACATGCCAAAGGACAAGACTAAATGAGGGAGCCAGGAAACTGCTTTGGATACAGTATTACGGTGTCATGCCAAATAGCAGAAGTGGTCAGCAGAATGAAAACAGGAGGAGGAAAGCAAGGCAGAAGAAGTCACATGAGAAAGAAATTTGAGAAAACATTTCTGTGAAAGAGAGGGGTTATCTACTCCACTGTTTAATTCACCTTAGATTAGGAGTGCAAATCTTGTAGTCACCTCTCACCATATTTCAGTTGCATCTGCTAGATACCCATTGAACAGAAATGACATGGAAGATTGAGATCCATATGCACACTGAGCGCATCCCAGCTGCTAATGGTTAACTGAGGGCTCTGAAAGGAGCAGAGGGGTTGTGCCAGGCTCTTGGCACCAGTTGTTTTATCTCCAGAGCTGCTCCTATTGTGCTGCACAATTTGCTAATGGAAATACAGCCAGAGGCTGGGAAGAGCAGCACCGGGTACTGTAATGCATGTGAGAGCCTCGCTGGAAATACTCTAAGAAGAGTGAGAAGGCATAGCAGTTAGATGTTTTAAAAATGTTTTAAAAATAAATACCTACTCTTATAATCTTGTGATTCTGCAATTATACACCAGCGTTTCAGACCCTGGAGTTTGAGAGAGCTGATACACCAGTCCTGAGTTCATGTTCTGTCTTGTCCTCCTCCTTTCTGACTGCAAAGAGCAGTTGCTGAAGTCTTATTTCTGTTCTCAGTTATCTTCAGTGTAGTTCCCTGCTGACTTTATAGCGAGGTTGCTCAAAGCACGTGGGGCTCTGTGTACATGCATGGCACTGAGCAGCGCTATGGGACGACTCCAGCTTGGGGAGTCGAATGGCCGAGGAGGCAAATCTCCAGCTCAGCATTCCCTGTATTAATATCAATTACGGAGAGCCTGTTGACATTTCGTCGGTGTGTTTGCCAGCTGGGGTCAGCGACAGGCACGTACTAGTAAGGAGTGGGGAACTCTAAGGATTCTGGGTTCAGTTTTGCTCGGGGCAGCAGCCATGGGGTGGTTGAGCTCTGTGAGTGTATCAGACAGCAACCTTGGCCATTGGGAAGAATTCAGTCCTTCCCAGACCATGGCAGGCACTGAAGTGTGGACACACATGGGGCAGGTGGCAGCCCGCTGCTCTCTTGCAGGAGCACTCGGAGCTGGCCTGAAGTAACTCTATGCCTATGGAGCGGTGAGATGAGAGCCTTAAGTAGCACTGGCATCATTTTGTAGGGCTTTGGCACAGGCCTGGTCACTGCTGAGTACAAGAAAGCATTGGCTGATTTGGAGAAGTTTTTAAGTATTAACTAAAAAATCTGTAAGTTAAAAGATTATAAACTCCACAATTTTTTTCTGATATGCAAAGGAATAAGCCCCAACAGTGACGTGATTTGTCACGACTCTGCACCCATCCCAGTCCCTGGGGTGGACATTAAGGGATTTCAGTGAGATAACCACTCAGTAAATATCCCTGTCTTAGAAGAGGATTAATTCTTTGTCTGCATGACACAGCACAAAGCTTGCTGCATTGCAGACAGCACATGGTTGGGAACAAGTGCATGTATGCACACACACACACACACACTCTCACTAAATGCCCCTCGGTAACTGGAAGAATTTCCCCAGTAGCTGGTGCTTCCCTATTCCCTCCGCCTAGATTTTCTCTTTAGATCTATTTGCCCTGTCAGTTTTTATATAGTTTAGTTGTCAGTTCGTGGCTCTGTCGTTCTGAATTGGGTTTGATCTTTTTTTTTTCTTTCACTCCATTAATTATTTGAGCCGTTGTCAGTTATGTGCATCTGCTGGGTGCATTCACTGGATCGCATCGTTTCTCTCTGCGCTTGATCTGGAGCACGTGCACTGCACATGAACCGTGGCTTATTGCTTTCATAACAACTGCACATTTTGAATACAAGCACTTGATGTTCATGGCCTTAATTCTGTTCCCTTAAACCATGCAACGCCCCTGACACTAAGACAGTCTCACTGAAGGAATGAGAAGCAGAAACGAATGGGTGACCTTGTTTAAGTTACGTTGGGCAGGACGAGTGCCACTAAGAGAGAACAGCTAAGAGCATCTGACAGGCTACTGAGGGCAGAGCTGCTAAGCAGGAGGAGCAGGGAACTCAACAGCCAAACTATCTTACAATTAAGTAGATTAAATTGTCAAAACTCTTCCCCTTTGTATTCAAGCTTTGCTGTACTTCAGTGATGCAGTGATGCATCCCAGTGATATTCTTCAGTGTCCCATGGAGCAGGGGAGACTGCAAAAGCAGCGTGGCATGGGGGACTCTGCCTACAGGCACTTTTTCTGTGCTTCCCTCTCAGTCTCATTAGTGTATCCAGGCATACGTTTTTCACATACAGAATAGCTGAGTTAGTGGCACAAGTGAAGCCTTTAAGTCTGCAAGACTTTGTGTGCACTTCATGACTAAAGGCTGTGCCCTTGCAATCCTTAATGTAAATATTATTAAATATGTATTATTTGTATAAGCAGCCCCAGGAAACCCTAAGAGAGTCTGGCTATGAGCTGGATGAAAGGAAAGCTACCCCAAGAGTCCACCTGGATTTATAGGGAAGACAAGAGTCCTGCCTGTCTGTCCTCTAGGTTGGTCCTCTCACTAATCATGGGTTGACCTCTTAGTCAGAGCTGTCAGCATCACTCTGAGCGCATTCAGGCTGAAAGCCATCCAGGACAGCCTGTCTATAGAACCTGTCAGGTCGCCTGAGGGTTTACAGGGGAGTGGTCAGGGGATACTGCCAAGTAGCATTGCTTTTGCTCCAGCACTCAAGGTCAAGTGCATTACAGGAGGATGAGCCATTCTCCACCTTATGCAATTGCTGTCCCACTGTGGGCTGTTCAATGTGTAGAATGTTAGGTTGCCAATGAACCTTTCTGGTTTTACAGCCCCCCCCCAGCCCCAAATAATTAGAGAAAGAAATCTTGCTTACCACTGAATTTGTTAATTTTTGAAGAGTAATGTTCCAGCATCCAACATTTAGATTCTTCATGCTTTCTCTGTTAGATAAGGAAGATAATCCTGGTAAGGTTGTTTATCTCACAATTTTGGGGAATGGCAAAAAAAATCCTCATTGGCTTATAACATAATATAGATAAAAATACAAATTCCATTTCATGGAATTCAGCCAGCAGAACATACAACCCAGTCACTTAGCTGGAAAAGGGAATTTCATAACCTGTGAAATAAAGAGAGCTGAAGAATCAAACTGTAATTTATTTATTTTTTTAATCAAAATCTGTGGACTTTTAAAATCTGTTTTTAAAAAAACATATTTAAAATATCTGAACCCAGAAGCCTATCATGTGAACTACTTCAGAATTCTTAACATTGTGCGGGAATATTTTTTATAAATGGCAGGTCCTGATTTGTTGAGTTTTCCATTAGTGACGTTTGAACATGTGTTTCATAGCCTTAGTGAAACATTGTATTTTATATATATATATTAATCTTCTATAGTGTATATAATGTATATATAACTATATTCATATTGTATATTTATAAAATTCAAGATTTACATATTGTATAAAAATTACTTAGAAACTTGTGTAGCACTCCTGTAATGAATTCTAAGGTCTTGTTTTTCACTTAATGGTTACAGTAAACTACTTCATTTTTTCTTTTCTAGCCAAAAAACATTCAATCTGCACTCAAAAAAAAGAAGAAAGCATTCCATAACAATTTATTTTTTTTTAAATACTTTTTCCATACTGAGGGGTAAAAATATCTGCTTGCCCTTTAAGAGCGGGACAAGCGTTATTAATTACTTCATGGTTTCAACATGCCTTTCCTTAGAATGTTTTATCCCTTTTAACGAAAACAAGAACACTGAAAGGAATGGCAAAGTTCTTGGTATTCTCCGGAGAAGCTAGATTTTCACCCTCGCTTTCTTACCCAGCATCACACTGTGAGCCAGGGTTATAGCCGGGATGGTTTCTGTCTCTTCATCCGAAGTGAAGACCCTTACACCACATGGTCCTCCTCTGTGTTTTGCTTTCCTGACTAGTAATCCTGACTGAAATCCCCAGCCAGTTAACGGCCAGATGAAGCACGCAGCCCTTCCTCATCTCATGCTTACTATTCTGGGCAGAGTGGGAAGCGTGTGAGAAAAACCGGCTGTGAGGCGACGTCTCTAACATGGCCTGACACCTCTTCATCCTGCAATTGTGCTCACTCCCCTGCCAGAGTTCAGAGCCACTCTCCATGAGTATGGTTGCTTCCCTTTCTCAAAATAGATGGATGAGTCATTTTCATCCTTCTGGAACAGAGTCTTGCAAGGAGCCCATTTTAAGGGATGTAATAACTGGCACAATAGCTGAATAGGGATTCTGCAGCCCACCCATTGCTCTGGATACCGTGTCCTGAGGATGGTCTTGAGGAAGGGATCCCTTTTTCCATGACTGTTTCCACATCTACCGGAGATGACCTCCTTGTCCCCAGGGAAAGTAGGAGGTCATGCCTTGTAGAGAAATGGGTTGCACTGCACTTGTCCTTGCGTTCCTGTGAACTATCTCCCAGTTTTGCCAATTCAGCTCAGCACCTTAGGCAGTCATCTTTGATTCATCTTCATGTTTTCACAGGACAGCTGGTAACCCTACCTTCAAAAAACTTACAGAGCTCCTGTTGTTGCAGCTATTGTAATTGTCTTGCATTTCAGGTTTCTTTTCTTTCCACCTAACAGTCAAAAAAACTACTTGTAAAGCTTCAAAATACAATTTGAGACTGTGTACCTGCTTTGACCTAATGTGCACTCTTGAGTTATAGGGTGCAGTCCTTTTTATACGCCCCTGTACGCATGTGAAGTGTTTTAAAGCCATAGCGTTTGAGGCTGGTGCAGCCTTCACAAATTCAGAGTAGTGAGCAGGAGAACTCACGTGCTTTGTGAAGGTTGTGGCTACCGTGGCTCCTTCAGAGCAGTGGCCTTTCCCCAGCAGCCTCGGGTCCCTGCTGCGCTGGGAACCAGAGACCAGAAACTGGTCTCCACGATGTGCAGGATTTGATGTGCTTAGGTTACTCGGGCTTACTTAACACAGGTCAGACTGATACTAGGAAGAATCATTTCAGCCCAAAACATGACGCAAATTAAGGGCACATATCTTAGTAAAAAAAAAAACCAAAACCCGTGCACTGTGTTATTCATATGGACACACCCCCAGCTGTGGCTCTCTCTATAAACAAGCTAACTGCCTCTCAGCAGGGAGGTGAAGGGAGTGCCTGGAGCTGGGACAGACATCAGTACTGGGCTACAGCTCCTATTTTGGCAGTTTTCTTTCTTTGGTGGATTGATCTCTTACGGTTGTTTGCGTGGAGAGCAGAAAGCCTATGTCAGGGCAACCAGGTTGTAATGCTTACATTTCCCAGTTCCCCTTCCTTCCAAAACTGGATCTGAAATCCAATTTCCAGCTTATATTTTCAAGGGAACTACCTTTTATCTATGTAACTCTGTGAAAGATGTCAGTTCTTCCTTTTTGTTTCACATCATGTCTTTGTCCCTGATTCAGTCCCAAAAGCAGCTGGGGTGTTCTACCGATGAGAACAGTTGTGACTGGACAGGAAAATAAGGACAAATCAAGTTTAAAGTAATTTTCTGGTAATATGATCTTTTCTTTGCGTAGGAAGGTAACCAAAAGATGTGGGCAAGTAGCTGAAAGAGCCCAAAGTGCTTATGAAAATCCTCGGACTTCAAGCACAAAGAAAAGCTTATCCTTTGATAATGACATTTTATCTGAGGCATGACATTAATTCCACCACAATGCTGTTGCATCTGAAATTAGTATTATATAAGTATTATATATATATGTAAAAGCAATGAGTGCTTAAGGTAAGTAAGATAATGTGTGTAAAGGCTAGGCATAATCTATCTTACTGTAGGTAAATTTATTTGTTCTTCCCACATTTCTTCACACTGAAGGAGTCAAAACTCTGGTTTCAGTGACAGGAAATAAGACTTCAGAAAAATAATTGATTTTCTGTATGAGAAAGACCTTAAACTAGGCTGCAAGAAATTGAATTGCTTTTCCATAGACATCTGCTCTAACGAGCTGCAGCAAAAATTGATTTTGAGCAGTATTTACCATCCATTAAACCCAGTATTTTTTTTTTGCACGTGTAACGTTCGAGCCTGTTTTGTGCAGTCCGCTCAGATAAGTCTGTGTCAGATTAGGGCGATGACTTTGCATGCGGCAGTAAAGCCAAACATCTCTCTTGTGACTTGGCAGGAGGACCTGGCTGCGCCGCAGCCGCCCGAGCAGCCAGGAGTGGCAGGAGAGGGGGTCCCGGCGGGAAGCGCAGAGGTAAGGCCCCGACCTCCCCACAGCTCTCAGGACTGCTTATGGGCTTCTTTTGGGTTGCTGGTTTTCCCCAGGACAACCTCCCCTTTGCTTTCTGTGGTTATAGATGTGATGGACATGGAGCCCGTCAGCGTTCTCATGGCAGTGAGCTATTTGACAAAAACCTGAGCTCATCGGGCGTTGCTTTTGCCACTCCCTGTTTTGGGACCGAGAAGGTGCCATGAGTGACAGACTGGGAACTGCTGATTTGAGCTGATTTTGGGGTGTAAACATGCATATCACAACTAACGCTTTCCTGTGGTTTTATTATCACAGGGAATAGCGTTTTGCTGGCTGCAGTCAGGCTTTAAAAGAGCTTTAGATCCCAAGTGAGATTTTTCTGTATTTTTTTTGGTAAATCTGAAGTCTCAGCTTGCACCAACCACTCTCCACCAGCCATTGCTTCCCTGGTGCCAGTCCCTAAACGGAGCCTCGTTAGTCTGACAGACTTCATGGCTGCACAAGCGCTAAGGTCAGGCTGCATGTTGGGGTGGGAGGCCGAGTCAGCAGCAGAAAGCGGGACACTCCTGTCAATGGCAGCCCAGCCCTGCGTTAGCTCAACTTCCACCATACGTACAAATCACACCTTTGTTTTCCCTGGAGGTCTGAGTTACAGCAGGAGCGTGCCTGGTTGCCAGAAGGAATGGATAATTCATTTATTTTCCCCACCACGTACAGTCCTCATTGTTCTGTAGCTGTTTATAGGGGGCTATGTGGTGATAACCGGCACTGATTTTTCTTGTAATTGTATTTATATATGTTTTCCACTGGGAAAATGTAACTGTTTTCCTATCTGTCTTCTCTCACAGGGTGAAAATGAAGGCAATTAATCAACTTCAGGACTTCTAGCTCAAAAGAGAGCCCTCCAGGAGCGTCCATGGAAATATCAGCTGACACTACAGCAGAAAAACCCCGCTCTTCATAGGCTAACTACATCCAGCTCTGTAGTCTTTCACTTGCCTCATAAACCAGCCATACACTATACGAAAGCCAGACTCCTCTGCTTGTCTGCAAGGTGCAGGTGTGCACCGAGATACAAGATGCGTGTCTCCCTCCCTCGTGGCTTCCCGACTCACTCGCTCTGTGTGTTTTGATTGGACTCACTGACCTGTGTCTCACCTCCATCTGCACTGGCACTTAGGGTCTCTATATATTGTAGACATTTTTTTTTTTTAACTAATAAAAAAGTGTTTGAACAATTTTTTGTTTTGTTTTGTTGGTTTCAATTGTATTTAGACATTGATCCTTCCGAACTGATGAATGCTTCCTGTAGAAGTGTGGTACTAAAATGTAAGGATCTCAGGACTGAAAGGGCCTTAGATAGTGATGTAGAAGATGGGGAATAATGAAAAGTTGTATTTCTGAAATCAGTAGTAAAGATAGACTGGCTTTCTGTCTCTCAGGGTTGAAAAACAGAGGTTTTGCTTTTTAAATACTCCCCTATGTTTAAGAGAGAGTGAAGGGAGGAAATTGGAAAACAGGAGGCTTTTTAAAGGAATATAAAAATCATGTTGTTGAGCTTGGTCAGCATTTGTTCTTTGCTGTTCACTGTTCTTACGCTAGAGCTTGAAAACTCTATCCTGACATCTGAGTATAACAAACAGCTAGAAGGTAATCAAAGAAACGTGATGGGCACTGCTCTGTTAGGTCAGAACTGCATTACTGTTGGCAGGATTGCTGTGAAATGTGAGTCCAATAAGAGGTGCCAAATGAGAATTACTGGTGCAACATGAACACTGGGGCTGGTATTGGTTACAGCAGCTGGACAGTCTGCAGATAAGCTACTGAGTGAGGGCAGTAGGGACCTTCCACATTCACAAGCATAGAGAATGGGAAAATGTTGCTACATGCTTATTGCTGCAAATAATAAAGGGTGAGTTTAAAGCATGTCAGTAAGTATGGATCTAAAACTGGAGTCTTTTACTCACCCACAGGCAGAGCACCCACAAATCCATGAGAAGCCAGGGTAAACTGTGGAGATTTAGGCTGCTTCACAATCAGACTGCTGATCTTCATCAAGGTGCATAATGGTGATGACTATGAAAGGTATTACAGGAATGCTACACTGCTGTAGTATGAAGGGAGCTAGCAAGTGTGTTATCAGCCTCTCTCATGCATTAACAATACACGAAAAGCTTTGCCTTACAGACACCACACGGTTTCCACCCAGAATGGATGTTTGATCTCAACAAGAAAAGGTAACAAAAGAGACCTAGCAAAGGTAACAAGATGCTTTAAAGGAGATGATATGTGCATACTCTTTTCTGATGTCCTGCAAAACATCTGCAGAACCTGGCCATTAAATAGAATAGATAAAATTGAGTCCAAGAAAAGGGGGCATAAAGGGCTGTGATACTCATACCCAGCAGCAGGAGGCTGGAGCCTATTAGTGCTCGCTAGAGAGAGATAGGGGAAAACCCCTCTGCTCCGAAGCTTTGCTTTCTGTGGATACTAAAAGAATGTGTTCTGACAGCCAGGAGGTGAGCATCTTCATTATCTACAGCACATGTGGGAGGCAGGAGCAGGCATGAGCTGGGCCAGTCTGTAACTCAAAGCAAGGAGTAAACTGCTTTCTAAATGCCTGTCTCTTGAGCAGGCTTCACCCCTGATTCAAAAGGGTTTATACCAGGAGAGAACATCAAATGCTGAGCTAAGAGTGTAGGCACACTGCTCTGTGGTACTGAGCTGCGTAGCTGCTTAGAGAGAGGCTTGCAGCACTCCACATCAGTATGCTGTGCTACAGCATCTTCTTCCCTGTGGGAAGGGAAGGATTCAACTCATATTTACACATATCTAGAACAGTGAGCCTAAGCACTGCCTGACATCCAAAGTGCTTGAATGTTTCCTACAGATCTGCCTCTGTGCTTGCCTGCTGCTCGCATCACTGAACACTGTTTCATGCCTGGGCTGGGCAAAGGTTCAGCACCTCCCTACCTGGGTCTGGTCTGGTCCTGTTGGGGTTGCAGCTTGGAGGAGTCTTTTTATGCATCTTGCACAAGGCAGTCACAAGCTTTAAAGATGGAGATCAGGACACATGATTTCCTCCCACATGAGCATCCTGTATCAGCAAGTAGGAACAGGGTAGTGCTGTGCCCATACAATGGCTCAGTGAGCCTTTGTTTTCCTCCCCTCACTTCACCAGACTGGCTGTTACCCTGCCAGGGAGAGGAGGGAATGCCAGTCTGAGCAGCCTTTGTCAGAGCTAAGAAAGGTGAACATTTGTTTCTCCTGAAGTAAAGGGTCTGTCATAAAAGAGCCAAAAGATTATCTGTTAATTATTCAATTAAACTTTGTTGTATGTCTGTTTGGTTCACTGCATGAAGAAGTCTGTACTTATTAATGAGCATAACAAGAGGCAATGGAAGGAAACAGAAAAGTGGAAAGATGGAGGAGACGCATCAGAAAACATCTCATGGCAGAAGGTGCTTTCGCAGGGAAGATGCCGGGAACCCTCCTGCCCTTGGTAGAAGCTGATGGAAGCAAGCACTAGCAAAATAACCTTTTGCTGACAGGTCACGGTCTTGACGATCAAGTTTCTTTTAGATATCTTACCCTGTGAATTATCAAAGTGCATCTTGTATGTGTGATGCCACTCCTGTACAAGCTGTTAATTGAATCCCAGTGTGAAAGGCAGCACGCGGTGCCTGGCACAGCAGGGCCATAGTCTGTCCCTGATGCCCTGACTCTGGTTGCTCATGCTCAGATCGTCGTGGTGATCCAACAAGCCAGGAAGAGCCACTGCCAAGTGTTGCCTCAACTTTACCATACAAGTGACCAAAAAAATGATGACTTTTTTTTTTTGCTCCATGTAACAGCAAAACTTACCATACAAAACTGCAGTTCAGCTTTATTAAGTGATTTGTTCTGATGCATTTCATAGCCTTTGAGAGCTCCTCCCACAGTTACATTTTAGCCAAGGGCTACAGGGCATGCAGGGCCTGATTTTTCAAAGATGTTTGTCTGGGATACAGAAGAGAAAGCAGTGGCTCTCTTCAGCATATCTCAACATGAATTTCACTAATTAAAATGCAAATCAGGTAATAATACACTTTCTAAAGTACCACTTCATTTGAAAGTCCTGGTTTTGTGTCTGCTTAATGCAAGTCCTAAAACTGAACTTGAGAGTACCTGATTAAAAACCGAAGGGCTGCTTTTATAATACTCTTCTCCATAAAATATATATAACCACACATTCTCCCCACTTTGACACTTTATTCCATATTGACATGTAACTTAATTTGTCTCACAAGTGAATTGAAGCTGCACATGAAGATACTTCATACTGGTAATAGCACATCAGTACATCTCATATTTTTAGCTCTTTAAAGACCAGACAGCATTTTCCCCTAATGCTCAAGCTGCAGGATATTGTGAGACTCTGTAAAAATCCCAGTATTTAAACATGGTTTTAGTCTTCAGTGCTCCAGAAGATGGCAGAAACTGAACACTTCATCTAGACATTGCCTGAAGATTCAGAGGAGACCAGAGGATAAAGAACTCCATATATACTGACCTTATTTTGATCTCATCTAATTAACTCTGTTTGCTCATTTTCATGTGTAAAACATGAGCTCTTGTCTCTGACTTATTACCTCTCATCTTCATCAGGTAATATGACCAGAAAGGTTCCTGTTACTGGTATATGAGATGGTGCTCAAAGATGTCATGGCAGAGATGTGAAAGGAAAGGAAATCAGAACAATTTCCAATTTTCCTGCAGTGCCTTAGATTTGACTTGCAGGTATTTGGGCTACGTGTTTAGGACTGTAAACTAACTCCAGAGTGAGCCATGGCTCACGGAGCCCTCTTAGCAATTATGGAATCACTTTTGTTTTGGTTTTTTTTCCCCCCAAACTAGAAATAACCTACTGCTCATCAAAGGAAACAAACTGAGGAGGAACAAAATATGGAGAAAAAGCCCAAATAACCAGGCATAGGAGAAGCATGTCAGTGAGACAGGCTACCCACCGGAGGTGAGCTGACAGCACTGCAGGGGTAGTGACAGTTTTCACACATCAGTTTTGTCCGAGCAGTGTCAGCGATGCACACTGGAATTACCAGGTGAAGTGACTTTTAGAACAGCCTGAAGTTTCACAGTCACCTCAGCATGGGGCTCTGACTGTGCACAGTGGGACCTACCCCAGCTGGTGGTAACCAGGATTTCTGTCTGCAGTCTCAGCAGATACCAAGAGCTGAATGGAGCAAAAGTCCAAGCTAACTTTCCACCTGTAGGCAGTTTGAGTTGACCTTAGGACACACCAAGTGATGTAATCAAAGAGCAGGAAACCCACTTGGAAATAAGTAATGCATGGGAGGAACAGGAGTAGATATTGTAAATGTACTTTGGGGCTGAAGCTTTGGGTCAATATGTGGAGACATCAGGAGACAAAGACCACAAGGACTGTAGTGTTTTGGCATTCAGCTTTTAAAATACTTTATAATATCCTGCACCACCCCTGTCTTTTCTTGTCATGAGACAACATGGTTGAGAGCTGACAATGGCAAAATGAAGAGTCCCACAATACTTGCCAGACTGGTCCATCACGTCATGGTTAAATCTTCTCCAACAAGAGTGACAGACTATCAAAAAAGCATACAAAAATGTCAAAGCAAAGACTAGGATTCATGAGGAGGACTAGTTCTTATAACAGCTCTTTTTTTTTCACCCAGATGGTCAGGATAGCTTAAGCCCTACCAATCCAGAGACACAGCATTTCAGAAGACTGCACATTTGAATGCTGACTTTATTGAAAATGAAGCCAGAGTTGTTCCAGGGCAGTCAGAAGTGCATTGAACTCCAGCTAAAGTCATGGGAATGGCCAGAGACCAGGTGGCCAGTACCCAGCCATCCAGCTTGTCATGAGGTCAAACACTTCCTATGACACTTCTAAGAGGTGCAGGGAAGCCCATCACCAATGCCTGTGTGCATGCTTACACCTGCTTTTGGGAGATATATGGCAGTGAAATGTAAATCAGATAACCCATAGTTGTGGCCGGGACAGGAATTAAGTTCAAGCCATATGGTGAGTTCACAGGGCTCTGCCTGTACACGGTGGGACCTGCTGCGGATCTATAATTAGAAATAAGTTACTGTTTTACTTTTGCTGTTCCTTAAATAGTCCATCTCAGGAAAAGCTTTCAACTGTTTCTCATGTAATACTATTCCCTTTAGAGGCTGAGAGAAGGTTAAATTCTTTAGAGAAATATTTTTTTACAAAATACAGAACAGATCCACTCTACATTAGTAGTCTCAATATTCATAATAGAACAAAATGAAATCCCAGGGATAAATTATTATAAATTTCTGAACAGATGAAATTTAAATTCCTTTTTTGCTCAGGTCAATCATCCTTTTTATTTCTGAATGTTCTAATTTGTATCCAGCATCAATTCAAGATGCTCCATGTTAGCTTTAAGAAAGTGTTAAGTCACAGAGTGAATAGAGATGATGTTTTCTGATGTGGTTCTGTAGCTCTGTGAGCCACCCCACGTAGCAACATTTTTTGTCCCGTTAGATGGGACAAATGCGTACGATACCAAAGGTCCATTTTCCCTCTAATCTGGGAATGATAGTATAATGATAATGTTATGTCAGTTTGCTGGGCAAGTGTAATTTGCTGTCTTTGCTTTTTTTTCCTTTCTTGTAATGAGGATAACAATAAGGATAAGATTACGTTAGATGAAGAGTCGTATTGCTGTGCTGACAGTGGTGCAGGCTTTACTCACAGATTTATGATACTTCATGTTTTGAGCAGGATGTAAAGCAAGCAGTGGCACAGATCAGGCACCCATATTGAGTCCAAAGGGACAAACAAACACTTGGACACTTGGACCCACAGTCGCTGGGGCTGGAGTCATCGAGGTGGCCATCAGAGCAGAATTAGAGAACAGTATTTACCTGACCTGCTAAGGAGTCTCTAAAATACTGCTGTAGTGTGGTGAGTGTTTAAGCTTTGGGGGGTGTGCCTCAGTTTTAAAAGTTCTCCCAAACTTCTGTTCTCCTTTTCAGGCAGCCCAGGCAGTGTCAGTGGGGCCCTCGAGCTGAAAAGCCAGCAGTGGAAAAGAACTGGGAGGACAGCTGGAAGGTGTTTGCTGCTGCAGCTTGGGTACGTCCTCTCTCAAGCTGTGACAAGGTGTCCTGGTGGGAGAGCCTCTCGCTTGCTCTCACCAACATTCTGCACAAAGTTAATCGAGGCGGCAACAAGCTGCCTAAGGGAGCTGAGAACGGCTGAAATCTGCTTGTTTGTTATGGTTTTGTTGTTGCTAGGTTCTCGGGTTTGGGCAAGAAAGATAAGTAGGTCTCTCTTTGTTGTTTTTATCCAAAAAATGCCAGAGGTCCGAAATATTGTGTGTCTCTTTCTGAGATTTTGCAAATTCAAGTAAGAAAATCATTCTGAAAAAGAAATCCAGAAGGAACTGAAAAAGATACCTGATGTGAATATATCATTAGAATGCTAATTGACCTGTCAAGAGGGAAAGGGAATTGCTGTTTGAAGTAATAAATGAGTGGTGCCAGTGGTGCAAAAGTTGAAAAGAGCTCTCTGGCATGACAGGCTGAATGGGAGCGGCAGAGGAATGCATTTAACCTTGTTTTCTGCTGCTCTTCTCACTTGGGTACTAATGAAGCACTAAACTTAGGAGCACTGTCATTTCCCACCCTAGTTTATCTGCGGCATCTTGTTCTCATACCCATTTTTCAACAAAAAAGGCGCTCCTCAGAAAGATGAATATGGGTATGTGTGTGAACATCTGAGCCAAGGTGCTTTATAGGCTGGAAAATGGAGACAAGGAATCTGAGCCCCACAAAGCCAGCAAGCCCTTTGGCCTCCAACTCTGCCAACAGTTTCTCTGTACAAAGTTGCTTTGTACTGGGGATTGGTGGCGGAAAACATCAACTCTAAAGGCTAGTGGAAACCTGGGGAGTGGCAGAGGTAGAAGCCAGACACTTTTATCAGTGTAGTGATGCTACGTAAGGAAATTATTTTAAACATTATTCTTGGACTAACAAAACCCACAATAACAAAGCTACACTAGGAAAAGGTGATTTTGCTAATTTGGCCTCTCATTTTTTCCATTCCCCTGAGAACTGCCAGCACTGACATGGATTACCTCCTTATCCCAGGCAAGGCCTTCAGTGATGCTGGACTTCTGCAATACAATGTAAGCAGGCAACTGGAAAGATGACCAGATTCACAGTTTCTTATAAAAATATAGGTAAACTACAACTCTTTGCCATCCGACTGTATCCCGCCTGACAAGAAAAGGGAATTGTGATCAAAATTGCTAGAAAATAAACTAAATTTGGTCTGGTTTCTGTTCTCAGGAGGTTCAGTTTAGGGGATGAAGGAAGGAGAAAGAAGCCAGCCTGGCAGGGAGGGAAGTTGCCTCTGCCCAGGTGCTACTTCTTCAGTAGTTTTCCAGCCCTCCTTAAAAAGATCAGTTCAGTGGTTTTCTCTGTCTGTGGTTGTGGAACAGGTTTGATTTTTTTAACGTGGTTTTGTTCAAAAAAAAAAAGCCAAAACTTATAAACAAAGAAAGTGTGATGAAGCAGAAGTCTCTACCCAGGCACACCCTCTTATTGGGGAGGGTAAATAAATGGCTTTTATGCCATCTGTATTTTCATCTCTCATTCTTCATATTCAAACTCCACCCATCGAACCAATCACCCTTAAAAGCATCAGCAGGTCTTCTGGAACATGTATATAAACAGGACAGGTCAGGACACCCCTCACATGGTGTGCTATCCACTGACAGGCACTTAATTTGCAGAGGAGTGTCAGGAGCCACGATGTCAAGTAAAAACTTCCAGGGACTGAAGGAACAGGCTGAAGGTGCAGCAAAAGGTGCTGGTAAGAAAGACTAAATATCCTTGTGAATCCTTGTTGGGGGGCATAAATACTGCTTTTGCTTACTGAAACCAGGGTCTGAAGTTAGGCTACTAGCTTACTGCCCTAGCAGGGCACAGCTTCCCCTTGTCTTTGTGCTCCTGGGGCCCAACTTTGGGCCAACACCTGGGGAAGGCCCCAGGCTGACCACAGCTCTTGGCTTGGTCTGGGCAACCACCTCCACCCACCAACAGCTCCCTCAGAGGCTACTGAACATCGTCCAACCCTGACCACTCCCCAAACGGACTGTTAAGCGCAGTGTTTCTAGAGAGTGAGGCCTGTTTTGTTATTACTTCTTTTTTTATCTGGCATTTCCATTGCTCAAGGTGGTCTTTTCTCATGCTCTGCTGAGGTTTTTAAACTGCTCTCCTTTTAAGAAGTTTTAGTTAACCTTTAAATAATGTTTGCTGCTTGGCCTGACTATCAATGTCTTCTGGTAATAACTATATTGATTGCAATGGACTGTTTGTAATAAGTAGTACAAGTATGTTTCTGTTGTATTCTTCCCCAGCAGTGACCACCAGAATTTGCAGGGTTTAAAAAATTAAAGTCTGTGCACACATTTCTGTCATAGCCCTTCCTGTGTTGTTCAACCAAGTACTGTATTATTATTAGTGCTGTGCATTGGAAACAAATTTTTCCATGCAAAGCACAATAGCTTTTCCTTTAAATGAGAAATGTCATTATGTATATAGCTTATGCTAGCACTTTATGGTACGTTCCTTACAGTGCTTGTGTGCAGCTGATTCTCAGTAGTGTATGCCTTTCTGAAAAACAAAACAGTCCTTGCTGCCTCCTGGACATGTTCATGCCATTGAGGGTCACTTCTTCTAGTAAAAGTGATTGGATGGCTGTCACTCTTTCATAAACTATTGGACAACTTAAAATTACAAGGCACCTCACTTTTTTAATGCTTTGCATTCTGAATTTGATCCATTACATTTCCAGCTTCTGCTCCTCCTCTTCTATTTATATCTTGTTTGGAAAAGCTCCCTTTTCCTGTCCTGCTCTGCTAAAGCATTTGCTTCCATTTTGGAAAAGGTACCACTCCCATACAGCCCGCAGGGAAGATGAATGCTAAGTGACCAATCTTCTCCAAGCAGAATAAGCTAGAAAAATCAATAAAAACAAGCGTCGTGTAAAATAAGAAACTTGCAGATAAATGTCATAATTCAAAATCACTGTTAATCTTTGCTTCTTTATCTCCCTTTTATTTTATCTTCTTATCTGTCATCAATTTGTTCAGCTGACTGTAGGTGCTAGGCGAACACTAAGCTCATAGCAAACTGCTCTGGCAACACACATAGTTCCCAGGGTGCCCATGAGCAAAGCACACAATGTCAGCTGGCTCCATACCAGCCTTATCTCTTGTCAGGGTCATAACCTCCTGCAGACAAGCAGAATAGCCAGTTGACATTGGGAATTCCTATAAGCATAAATGTGAACATCTGGAAATATTTATTTTTTTTTTCCTTAATTACAGCAAACACACTGGGAAAGGCTACTCAGGATGCAGTCAACCAAATTACAGATGCAAGCCAGAAAGGTAGGAGCAAAGTCATTCAAATCAAGAAGCAAGGAAGCAGCTCAACACAAGCCAGCTGTGGACTGTGCTCATTCCTCTCTGTCCTATGGGTGTTCTCAGCCTGAAAACCCTTGGTTTCAGTGACAGGTTTTGGCCTCTTACCAATCTCATGGGACTGGATTTCAGGATCTGTTCTTTAATATGTCCATATGTTTACTGGCAAATGTTCTACAACAGCTGAGTCCCCTCTGGCCACCAAGTCCCATGCATGACACTCAGATTTTGTCTTCCTTTATAGAAAACTTTTGGGAACAGTGCAGAAAAAACTTTGCTGCTTTTCCATGAGGATTAAGTAACCCTGTAATACATCTTGTTTTCCCAGTTTGGAGGGCAGGGTTCCATCCAGGTCCAGCCCCATGCCAGTCCCCAGTGCCTGCTGAGGCAGCAGCTGGGGTCAAACATTAATGATTCCACAGCTGGAAAGGTGCCATCAGGAAAGTATTGGCATCTCGTTTCTGGGGATTAGGAACAAGTTACACTAAAAACTAAGTTCATTACTCACTTACTTTTAATGATTTTCTAAGAATGAGGGGAGAATTAGCAACTTCAGGGTAATGAAAGCCAAAATCTGTTGGCAATATCTCCTTAGAGCAGACCCCCTCTATAGCTCTGTGATGCGATGAGAAGGCAGGACTTGGGCACTTGTTGACATTAGAAGGGGAGGCAGAAATATTGCCAAAATAGAGCTGAGGTCCCAGAGAAAAGAGAGATGATATGCCCTGTTTGTGAGGGTCTCCTCCCCGCTGAAGAAAACCTGCTATGGTCTCTCATCCCAGCTGATGTCAGGTCCTGCACAGAGAGCAACCCTGCACCCACAGCCCGTGACTGAACACAGCCCTTATTGGCAGACCCTCAAATACACAACAGAGAAGGGAACAGAGAGGAAAGCATCTTTCACCTTCCTATCACTTGATCAAATTGCCTTTACCAAACTTGCCAGTATTCACAACGCTCCTTAGCCCAGAGCACCTTCCTCCACCAGCCAGGCTATGCTTAGACCAAAGTCAAGCAGCTCCAGCATTCGTCTTACACTGCTTCAGCTCAGCACCCAAAGTTTCCAAGTGATTCCTCCTATTTTGCAGCCCATCCTGCCAAACCCAACTATAAACACCTGTGGAGAACCCTGGTTTGGGTTTTTTTTTTAAAAAAGATACATCCCTATGTTTTTATAATTTAATAATTTTCACTCTTCCTCCTTCCATCATAAATATTAAACCATGTTGCATTTGTCAAGCTTTTTGCTTGTCTTTTTCCCTCTCTTGCAGCTATTGACAAGGTTTCCAAGGCAGCACAAGATGGGGTAGAGAAAGCAACTGGACAAGCTGCAGAAGCGATGTCTGGCCTTGGGAAGAAATGTGGATTTAAGAAATGATGCTAATTTAAACAAACAGTACTACATGTAGAAATTCCTCTTTGGTCTGCAATTCCCTACTACTTTGTGTAGAAAAGCAAAAGCTGATTGAGATCTGGATAATTTCTCTCTGAATACAAAATTTTAAGGCAAAAGGCCCCCCTCATCCTTCATGTAGGAAAAAAATGCATCTTTTAACATCTGTTAAGAATATTCCGAATGGCTCATAAGGCTTCAGCAACTGACAACAGTGCAGTTACTATTGTCATATTTGCTGAGTATATTTGCAAAACTAGTGAACTCATACACCAGGACACCAAAACTTTTGTGTGATGAAACTGAGTTTCCTTCCAGTAATCAAAAGTTAAGCTGAGCTTATATTTATTGTTAATTTGTTTCCATCTGCTGTATTTTCATATTAAGATAAATAAAAGGTATTGTAAGATTTCCACCCCTCAGAAATGTATCACATTGTTATGTTCACTCATTATTTTATTGGGCTTTCAGAGAAGGATTGCATAATGTCTTTCAAATCTGTTTTTGCTCTTTGGTTCAAAGCCCAGTGAGGTCAGTGACCATCCTGTAAGGGAGGTGAGTACTGAATCATTCCACAGGCTGACAGACACATGGAAACCAGCAGCCCTGGCACCACAGAGGAGCCCCATGGTCTCTGCAAGAGAATGGGAGTTATTGTGTCCACCCCTTCATCCTTACTCTTGTATCTCTGCTGCCACTCTACATTTCTTGTCATCTGCAACACATCTCCTGGTAAATCTCTCGGGGCCAAAAATCGGACACTTTATTCCAAGGCACACTTGCAGCACTACTATTAAAACTGACTGGTAGCCCTGACATGAGAGGATGCACTGCAGCATGCTTAGCTCATCTCTTAACCACATCTGAGCCTCAGAGTCTGCTTCAAGGCAGCCCCAAACAGGCTGCACAGCAGCCATCTGCTCACAGAGGCAGTGCTGCTCCAGGATGGAGACAGTGCAAGGGAGGCAAGGGGGCAATCTTCTTGCCTAGGAGATGGCAATATTTATTTTAGAATGCTGCTTGCTGGGCAATCAGAGGCTACTGCAGCCAGATAGGGAGCCCACTTAGTACTGCCTTTGTCAACAGAAGGCACTAACACCCACTTATTCACAGTAAGTGCTCTTACCTCGGCCTCTGGGTGTTTCTCATTGCAAGGCAATATTTCCTTTTTTTTTTTTTTTTCTTTCTTTTTTTTCTTTTTTTTTTTCCTCCTGCTTTGAAACCTTCCCAGCCTGAATTCAGTAAAAATCTAATCTAATCCAGGCTTTACAAGAGAAAAGCAAAGCAGCACCAAGACCATCTGGCTGTAATGAAAAAGGGCAATCCCAACCAGTTTGAGATACCTCTGTCTTATACCTGTTGACCAAGAGCTGTGGTTGTCCAGGGTTTGGGGGAAGCTAATCTTTGCAAATGCAGTCCTAGGAGAGACTGACTCACTGCTGAATCCAGAGACCACCCTTGTCTGAAATTTGCACAAGGACCTCACGGACCGAAAAGTCTTTAGAGGGCCCTATAAGTAATAGACCATCTGTGAGTAAACATAGTTCAGGGCTTTGCACAGTGTCCCTCTGCAATGCCACTGTCATTTATAGCTTTAAAAGCCTAAATATTTACCCAGGTACAAGCTCACAGAAAAAACATTAGACTATTGCACTCTCTGTTACTGGGCAACCCTCAATAGTACTTAATTATTTAGTACTTTCCATGGTTACCTCCCCGATGGTGAAATCTTCACAGAATGAACTCTTTAGGCTCGACAGTTCAGACAACAGTGCTGCATTTTTGGGTGATAGTGGTGCAGACACCACTCTCCATCACACCTTATTTTTTCCTGCAAACCACTTCTTTGTTCATGCTACCAAAAAAATCAGACAGTTGTGGGGTTTTTTTGCCAGCAAAACCCATTATATGACTGGTGCTATTCCTGCTGCTTTGTGCATGGGGAACACAGCCCTGACTCCTGGTGTGTGATTTTTATATCCCTGTGTTCCAGTCACAGGTGATCTCTTTAGAGTAACAACACTGGCTGCTCTGGCCCAGTGCTGGCAGCAGCACTGGCTGGGTAGGGTGTGAACTGCCTGGCTGGAGGGACCACTGGAGGTTATCCACTGAGTCAAGAGAGGAGAAGTGCCTTTCTCCATCTGGACAAGGAGCACACAGAGGCACGTCCTGACTCCTGGTCCCCAGCACAGGGATACCCTTGTTGCTGCAGCAGTGATCCCAGGAGCCTGATCAGACTATTTCACATCTCTTTTCTCCCAAGGGTGGATGCTGTGCCACAGGCACCCGTGAGCCTGAGTCACTTGCTGGCAAGTGTTCCTAGGCCTAAACTTCAATGCTTTGCTCCAGAAATAAAGTCACTGCCTTAGTCACGGTGCTCTTTGGCCTTAAAGTATTTGGGGCACTCTCTCCCTTGTGCATCACATAGGGAGCCATGTCCCAACCCAGGGCCGTGCCTGCTCATCCCACATGAAGCCTCCAGATGTTGCGTAAAAGCGAAACATCCTTAAAGCTCCTGCCAGCTCATGTGCCATCAGGCCTAGACATGTGAATGGTATCCAGCACCTGAGTTCTCAAGTTTCCTAAAATTTGCTTCTGGTTGTGCCTGCAGCTGCCTGAGCCATGAAATGTTGAGCAGAAGGGATTCGTGTGCTGGCCTGGTCAGGCTACCCAGTACGAGAACCACCTGCCCCACTCCAGCACCCCAGAGACCGTCCCAGGGTGGGTAAGGGCACAAGCAAGCACCCCATCACTCCTTTGCAGGGCACATGGGGCACTGATTTTACCAGGCTACTGGAAATCCACCTTCAGCCGCTTCTTTTGCCCAAGAAAACATGAATCCTTATCTCGGGCAAATGCTTTGATTAATGGTCTAAGGATTACTGAGAATATGAGCTTTCTTTGTGGCTGTATTTTCCTGTTATGTGGCAAAATGCAAAGGTGATTTTTTTTTGTAAATTCTCACCACCTCTCCCCAATCCCATGCCCTTTACCATCTTCCTGTGAAGTTTCCAGACCCAGCAGCAGAGGAGGACCCAGCTCCAGGCTGGGTCTGCACCCCCCACTCCACCGAGGCCAACGGCTTTGGAAGGTACTTGCATGAGCCATTTTCACTTTTATAAGCCTTGCCTTAATAGATGCTGCTTCTGCTTTGTGTCAGCCCCACAGCCAGTGCCAGTACAGCAGTGATACACACACAGACACAAGTGGTGCTTGCTTAGTCCTTCTTTGCCTTCACATAGGAAATTACCAGGAATTTCATGCAAAAAAAACCAACCCACCTTTTAATGTGTAGCTTCTTCTTCCTATTTAGTAACAGCTCTGAGTTTTTAAAATTTTCTTTACAGATCCCAGCCCAAGCACCCACGAGCACCCTTTGAGCATTTCTAGCCCTTGTGGTTAATTTAAAAGCTAGGAGAGCAGATCCTGTGGAAAAGCCAGACAGCAGAGAGCACATTTGTTGAGCACAGCCAGTTGACCTGCTGCTTGTGCAGAGAGGTATGCTGTGGTAAATATTAACTGAGCCCTTGCTAAAGAAAGCCCTTCTTACTGCTCTTCTGTTGGCCTTGCAGAATTACAGAATCACAGAATGTTAGGAGTTGGAAAGGACCTCTAAAGACCACCTAGTCCAACCCGCCCTCTCAGAGCAGGATTGCCTAGATTAGATCACACAGGAACAAGTCCAGGTGGCCTTTGAAAATCTCCAGAGATGGAGATTCAACCACCTCTCTGGGCATCCTGTTCCAGTGCTCCCTACCCTCACAGTGAAAAAGTATTTCCTCATGTTGAGGTTGAACCTCCTGTTTTCCAGTTTATGGCCATTGCCCCTAGTCCTGTCACTGGACACTCCTGAGAAGAGCCTGGCCCCATCTTCCTGACACCCACTCTTTAGATATGTATAAGCATTGATGAGATCCCCTCTTCGTCTCCTCTTCTCTAAGCTAAACAAACCCAGCTGTCTCAGCCTTTCCTCACATGGTAGGTGCTCCAGGCACTTAATCATCTTAGTGGTCCTGTGCTGGACATTCTCCAGTAGTTCCTTTTCCTTCTTGAACCAGGGAGCCCAGAACTGGACACAGCACTCTAGGTGAGGCCTCACCAGCACAGAGTAGAGGGGAAGGAGAACTTCCCTCAACCTGCTGGCCATGCTCTTTGTAATGCAGCCGAGGATGCCATTGGCCTTCTTGGCAGCGAGGGCACACTGTTGGCTCATGGTCATCCTGTTGTCCACTAGGACTCCCAGGTCCTTTTCCTCAGGGCTGTCCTCCAACAGATCAGCCCCCAGCCTCTACTAATACATGGGGTTGTTCCTCGCCAGATGCAGCACTTTACACTTGCCCTTATTGAATTTCATTAGGTTTCTCATTGCCCAGCTTTTCAGCCTGTGCAGGTCACTCTGGATGGCAGCACAGCCTTCTGTGTCAGCCAGAAGACTTTGTAGTTAGGGAAGCCTGTTACCTTCCTATTTCAGACTGCTGTTTACTTCAGCATGTGTTGTGTGTCCACCACTCCTCCCAGTTTTGTATTGTCAGCAAGCTTGCTAGGAGTACATTCCATCCCTTCGTCCAGGTCATTGATGGATATATTGAGTAGGGCTGGACCCAGAACTAACCCCTGGTGGACACCACTAGCTGCAGGCCTCCAACTAGTCTCTGTACCATTGACCACAACTCTCTGAGCTCTTTCCTTCAGCTGGTTCCCCATCCAACTCACCACCCAATGATCCAGTCCGCACACCCTAAGCTTGGCTGTGAGGATGCCATGGGAGACAGTGTCAAAAGATTTGCTGAAGTTGAGGTAGACCACACCACTGCCTTCCCCTCATCTACCCTTTTAGTGATGCCATCATAAAAAGATATCAGATTGGTAAAGCATGACTTCCCCTTGTTGAATCCATGCTGACTGCTTGTGATAAGCCTCTTTTCTGCAAAATGCTTTGAGATGGCACCAAGAACAATCTGTTCCATCACATTTCCAGGGATAGAGGTGAGGCTAACCAGCGTAAAATTACCCAGGCCCTCCTTCTTGCCTTTACTGAAGAGTGACAGTGGCTTTCCTGTAATTGTTAGGCACTTCTCCTGTTCTCCAGCACTTTTTGAATATTATGGAGAGTGGCCGAGCAGTGACTTCCACCAGCTCATTCAGCACTCACAGGTGCATCCCATGATGGCCCATGGATTTGTGGATGTTCAGTTTGTTTAATGGATCTCTAATCCAGTCCTTTTCAACTGAGGCAAAACCTTCCTTTCTCATGACTTTCTATGTGGTCTTCAAGATCTGAGACTCCTAAGGGCTGGTCTTAGCAGTAAAGCCTGAGGCAGAGATGTCATTCAGTAACCCCCCATATCCATATCCTCGGTCACCATGGCACCCACCTCGTTCAGCAGTGGGCCCACATTTCCTCTAGTCTTCTTTTTGTGTCCAACGTACTTGAAAAAGCCTTTCTTGTTGTCCTTGACCTCCCTTATCAAGTTTTGTTCTAAGGAGGCCTTAGCTTTCTTTATCTCATCCCTACATCCCCTGACAACATTCTTGTATTCCTCCCAAGTGGTCAGACTCTTCTTCCATGTTCTATATACTTCCTTTTTCCACTTAAGTTTACTCATTAGCTAGATGCTTGTCTATGGTCTCCTATCTTTCTACTTGACTTCTTACTTTTCAGGATGCTCCAGTCTTGGGCTTGGAGGAAATGGTGCTCGAATATTAACTATCTCTCTTGGGCTTCCTTACCATCTAGAACCCTATACCACTGGACTTCTCCAAACAGGTCCTTGAAGAGGCCAAAGTTAGCCCTTCTGAAGTCTTAAGGTAGTGATCCTGCTCGTAGCTCTGTGCCTACTGCAGATTGTCCTGAACTCCACCATCTCACAGTTGCTACAACCAAGGCTGCCCCCTGCCTTCAAATCCCCAAGGAGTTCCTCCTGTTTATCAGTACAAAGTGCATCACTACTCCTTTCCTTGCTGTCTCTTCCTCCACCAACATGAAGAAGTTATTGTCAATGCACTGGAGGAACGTCCTGGACTGTGTGTGCCTGACCGTGTAGTTTTTCCAGCAAATGTCAGGATAATGGTAGTCCCCCATGACATCTAGAGCCTGTTCTAATTATATCTGGCAGAGGTAAATTATTGAGGGATGCTTATACTGAACTGCTTAAATAGTTTTAAATGCTACATTGTAGACTACTTCCTAAAGCCCACCAGGTCCATATCAAAAAGAATTTGGAGGAAAAAGGAAGGAAGGAAGGGGACAGGGACAGAGGTACCTGACATTACCCAAATGGGTCCAAGCTTGCGGATGCTTAAAAGCTGCTAGCAGAGGGATTTTCTCAGGTTCTCACAATATTCGGTGAGAATCCTGCCTTTCTCACCAGTGTTATG
>WTSP01021715.1:29810-45736 GCA_025331215.1 Actenoides lindsayi | reverse complement strand
TAAAATAAATAAATATTTTCTAAAAAATTAAATAGGCAGTAAATTGGGCATGCTTATTGCTAGAAGTCAATCAGGCTTTGTACCCTTGAGGCTGGCCGTCTCTGTTGAGTACCTTGGGAAGCCACCCCAAAGGCTGTGTCCAGCTGCAGGAATGAGAGCAGAGAGGCAGCGCTTGGTTTCCAACATCGAACCTTTGCCTGCTGGGCTCAAGGCTGGGTGGCTCATGGAGCGTGGTTGCCTCGTCTGCGGAGAGGTGCAGCAGGGCAGCACACAGCCTGGGACACAGACCCTGCCCCTGTCTCGTTCCTGCAAAGCTGTTTCTGCTCAGACCCTTTCCACAAAGCAACACAATCTTCAGAAGAAGAGCTGGGAAAATGTCGCTTCTCAGAGCCCTGGGAAATGTTTCTGCTCTAGATGCCCCCAGAACAAAGCACATCAAACCATCTTAAAATGGAAGAAACACTGGACGCACGACTCTATTCCCTGATAATCCTTCCAAATTCTTCTGAAGAGCCTCATTCATAGCACAGAGAGTTCCCAGGAGGACTCTTTCTCTTCAAGGACTAGTTAGCTGTACAAACGTACCATTTGCTTTTGCATCTCTTTGAACTATCCTCAAAACACTGGTGTAATAATTGGATACCCTTACCTCTGCCGGCCTGTGCGGCACGGGTCATATATGTAAACATCAAACTCAAATAACAACCCCCAAATTTAATTTATTTCTACCTAAACAAGTTCTTTTATCATAAAGCAATAAATTTGTCTTGGTGCTAGCAATTTGTTGCGGGTGACATAACACTGCAAATTGATTAATCGCTACTGTACACGACAAAATGAGAAAAGCAAGGAATTATTATGAATAGCGTCCATCTGATACAGTAGGGATTCATTATTCAAAAGTGTTAGCTAGTGGTTAGCTATCCCCTTGTTGCAGATTACATTCATTTGCAGAATCCTACATCATGCTTACACAAATCAACAAACATGCATTTATTAAGACATAGAATGAAAGCTATTAAAATGTGAAAAATTGCCTTTTTCTTTTTTGTAAAAAAAAAAAAAAAAAAGAGTCAAGTTTCGTGGTGGTAGCTTTTGGTTTGGTTTTTTTTTTTGGTGGGGGATGTTTCTCTGTGGCTGAAGCAAAGGAGCTTATTACATTATTTCTGCATTTGCATCCAGAACCAGTCGCATCAAGCTAAGTACATGGCTATTGGTTGTTAGAGTCCCACAGTGAGCCTTCATAGTGCAGGTTGGAGGATTTGGTGTACCAGAAGTGTTGGGCTAGGATTATAAATGTAGTGAAATAGGCTCTCTTCGCCCTTCCAAGAATATTTAACATTTTAGCATTATATTGGTACCAACAGATTGCAATCGTATTTGAGGAACTTGTTCTGCTTGAGGTGAAGCACAAAAGGGTGAACAAAAGAAGAGCACTTCCCTCTGATAAAGTACAAAAGTAGTATCTAGGGCCAAGATGCTCCATGTTTCCCAGGCTGAACACTGGACCTTGTGTTAGGTATGAAATTATTCTGAAGAAATAAATTCCAGAGGCAAACTATAGAAACACCATGATCTAGACTCCTTCTTTGCATAGTTGTCCTGCTATCTGAGGATCATCAGTCTCTTCTGAGACTGGGAGCAAAGTTCTGTGTGACCATCTCTGCTGCACACGAGTGATGTATCTGTGCTTGTCATCGCTGTCAGGCAATCCGTGTTCTCTGTGTAAGCAGGGCTTGGCACAATAACACGATAAAAAAAAGATTGGTTTAACTTTTGAGGAAGGGCATGAAGGAAATCTGGTCTTCTGTTGCTGTTCTGGGAGCTCTTGCACTCCCGCTTTGTGATGCTTCTACAGATAATGGGATTAATGGCATCAAACAGCGAACTTTCCCTGCCTCCTTCCCTCCCTCTGCACCTTCTGTCGGCTCAAAGTGCTTTTCCTTCCCTTTGGAAAATTGCTTCTATCACGCATTGCTTGAGGAAAGAAACACAGTAATTGCGGAAGCAGCGGTTCAGCAACAGCTCAGTCTTTGAACTCAGGTCTCTTGTCTTTTAGCTCTGCTCTGCAATGCTACGTTAAAACGTTTTAATGGCTACTTGCAGTGAATCATCTCTAAAATTTCACCAAAAGGGGATTTTTTAAATGTTGCTAGAGTTTTAAAGTGAGGTTAGTCATTCCCCTTGGGTGCTCTATACGAGAAAACAGTACTGAAAAATGAAGATGATCATGTGAAGTAGAGGTGTTAGGTTCATGGTACATAATATAATATACATTCTGGTATTGGGTATTGGTTACTCTTTTAGGTCTAGTTGCATTAACATGCTGTGATTAGATTCATTGAGATACACATGAGGTATAACCATGGATCTTGCACTGAGAAAAGCATCCCTAAGCCTTTGACTTCGCTCCTCTGTGAAATCTGGGCCCAAAGACAGCAAAACAGCTTTGCACTGTGAATGGTTTTTCCTGAAGCCATGCAGACCTCAGTGACCATTTCTTTCCACACCAGAATCGCTAAAGCCAGATCACTTCTCAGCCAGAACCAGAGCCAGCACTGGCTTTCCTGGTTTGGATGCTGCTGCAAGCCTGGCTTGTGTTTCTAAGAAGGATGCTGCTGTTTTCTCCTGGAGTAGTCTCAGCAGTCAGCCATGCCAATCTGTCCTTCACAGACTGTTTTAAGTGCTTTCATTTCATGGGTACTGGCTGACTGGTTTAAAACAAGGCAGTGACATGCAGCGTGAGCCCTGCCTGCTGAGCAGAGCAGTGATGCTCACCAGACCATCCTCCTCTGTTAAAACACAGAAGACAAAAAAATTGCTGTTGAGCATGGACTTAATGCTTTGCTCAGGGGTAATGGCCCAGGAGAAGGAATGTGGGAATCTCTTCACACCACCCTTGCCTGAGTCATCCCATTAAACGTGCCCAGCGTGGTCAGTGGATGATGACAAGGATGTTGTGGGATGCAGTGAGACCGGGAGGTCAACATCTCCCCCTGTGTCACCTGGACCTCCAGATCTTGCTGTAAAGATGGGGATGGACATCAAACCCTGCTGCAGCCCTGGAGCTAACCAATTTGTACCCTCAAGGACAATAGTGGTGAACCTGGGTACCGCTGATGTCCAGGTCCCAAGGGGAATCCTGATCTCCCTGGTGGTCAAATCATCATGAGGTTGTGACTGGCTCTGACAAGGATTTAGAGGGCAAAGAGATGGGATATTTTGCTTATCCCTTTAGAGGCAGCTACAGTACAAAATAATTGACAGTAAATTCCAGATCAGTTATGTTTTTAATCTAATTCTGGACTCAGACTTGATTCAGCAAAGTGGTTTAAGTACTTCTAAGGTACCCTCAAATCACTATACTTTCTAGAGCTGCAACAGAGTTGATTCCTTCAGCAAATTAGCTCTTGGCCATTTATCTCTGTGCTAGGTAAGCCATTTCCATCAGCCACCTCCAGTTTCAGTGAGACGCATGGGGAAAGAAAAAGAAAGATTTCTGCCTGGGCAGTCCTTTGCCCTGGGAGTATTCCTGTGCTGCCGTGCAGTGAAAAGTTAATCTTTCTTGACGGGTGATGCATGTGGATAGTACTTCATGCATTTGATACTGAATGCTTGATATAGCTCAGTGATCCCATGTAAACACCACAGAAGCAGAGGGGACCCTGGGCAAGGAAAAGATCTGTCTTAAATCCCTGTATCTGTCACAGCACAACATCCTTCTGTAATGACATGCAAACTTCAGAGAGGCTGCAGCATCTTTGTCTTGTCTGGGCGACACTTGGCTGTTAATGACTAACTTCCCAGCGACAGCATTTCTCTTTGTAGCTTGCTTTCCTTTGGATTTTCGTAAAAACGTCCACAAAATAAGTAGATAACTAAAATCAATCCATCAAGGGCAGGCGACTTGTGTAGGTGAACAGTTTAAAAGACAGAAGAGCGACTTTATGTGGGAAAAAAAATTTGGGTTAGAAATTCAGTCACAAGACAGCTGTAAACTGGTGGTTCTGATAGTTGCTTAGAGCATTTGAATACCCGGGAACATAAGAAGCTGCTGAGTGTGCTCTGCCAACAGCCTCGACTTGCACTGGTGACAGTCAGCGAAGCTGTGCTGAAGCCAGGGCAGCAAATCAGCCAGATACAGGCAGGGGAGTTGGCCAGTGGGCCTGGAGTACAGGATAAATGTTTATGGAGGATGAAAGTTCTCTCTGGATAATACCATTGCAGGAAAAAACAGCTCATACAAATCTCTTTATCTCTCAGTTTACCTGTTGTCATTAACAGATCTTTAATTGTTGTTTTGGGACTATCTTCTGAATCTACATTCAGGCCAAAATCCTGTGAAATGGCTGTTAATGGTTCCTGCCTTAGAGACGAGGAAGGGCTCGCTTAGGAAGCTTAGGATACAGTCACACCTCTAATTCTCCCGGGTTCCCTAATTAAAGAGTAGCAAATCCTTAATCTTGCCTAGAAATGCTCTGTCAATAGGCAGTGGTGATCTGCCTGCAGAGTTAAGTGCACCAGAGATTCCATCTCCTGACAAGTGCCGACCCCCAGCAAGGCATCATAAATACACGGGCAAAAAAAAAAAACCCAACCAAAAACCAAACCCAAAACATTTTGCAAGTAACCTGCCTCTGTCAGCCAAGGAATTCAGCAGGGTGGATGGGGGGTATCTCCGGCTGCTTATGGCCATCACATGGGCTCCCCCGAAATCTAGTCTGAAAGTGTTTGGTTACAGATGGGCACAAGGTCCACAGGGTTTTGCTACAACCATCTGCAAATATCACCCTGCGGCTTTGCCTCTGTCTTCACGTTGTTTTTTAAATTTGCAAAAAGTCACCCTTTAAATTAACGATTCTGCAACGGAGGGAATGGGAAGGGAAAGAGGGCATGCAGGTATTTGTCTGGAAATAGAAAGAGAATAAATAGGGATAGGAATAGGAACACGTTTGTTCCAAGGTCAGCTGAAGGGCAGTGGCAGGCCTAGGGAAAGCCAGTGCTTTCTTCACTGTGTGCCTTTCTAAAAGACTCATGAGCTGGATGTAAATGGCACATGGTCCGTCTGCACTTCTCGTGCCGTGCTCTGCTCTGCCATTCAACCGCACACCTCTCGACAGGTTGTGTCCTCAGCAGAAGCAACTGAATGGGGGCATCCTCCCATTTCGACGGAAATGAGTAACAGGAGGGATGAATGGAGGTGAATATGCATCGTGCCCTTTGTCAATACATCATTTTACTCTTAGCAGAAGAAAAGGGAGCTGGGCTTTTATTTACCTACTGACTGAGCAAAGGCCAACAATCCTCACTCTGTCAAATTACTTAAGTCCAGCAAATGCTGTAAGACCTGAACAGAAAAGGATTTTAAAGCTGGTGAAAGATTGTCATGGGGTGGGCTATGAAGCTTTTATAAAACAATTGCATCAAGCTTGGGAAGGGAAAGAATCTAAGACCATTAACCCAGAGGGGGGATGAAGCTGTCAGCATAGCCAGAGAGCATTACATGTCCATTTGCAACATATTTTCAGTGGGAATCCACCACCAAACTTCTTCATACACCTCTGGAAACCCAGCATAATGTGGATGGCCTTGGCGTTGCTTTGTTCTTTCTACATCCACCATGGATGGGTGGGAAATAAGAAGGGGATGTTTCCTGTCAGGAACAGAACAGAAAGTGGTTGCAGAAGGGCTGGGGACCCTTCCAGGATGCCACTGAACTGCTGAATGGTCAGGGCACAACGATTTACATCTCTGCTCTCCAGAAGACCTAACTCCCCACTCCCCAGCCCCGCTGTGCAAGCTGAGAGCGAAATACTTCAAACCCAGGAAGTGAAATTCTCTGTTCACAGGTATAAGTGGCTACCTAGGCTGGAAGACTCTGATGGTTCCTCCTAGGATATAGCAGTCCTGGGCTATAAAAGAGTGCATTTCTCATCTCTCTAAGGTGCTGAAAGCCTGTCCACGAAGCTGCTGGAAATCATTGGATCAAAACCAGCTGTGTAAGTGCAAGGTGAATTTGTTTCTTTTGAAACAAAGATCTTTCCTGTTGGAAAAATTGAATAAAGTGTGCTGGGGAATCAGTGGGAAAGAGGTGGGAAAATCAGAGCTGATTACAAGGTAGCAACAGCAATGGATTTTGAAAAGCTGCTTCTTTTTTTTTTCCATCTAAACCAAGGAAGATGGAGAGAGAGGAAGCAACTTGGATTGGCATCAAAACCCTCTTATCTCACACTTCACACTCTCCACTGCACAGATTACTCTAGTTCACCTTTAATTTGCCTTTTAATAGTTGTAGGCTGATACCAAATACTCCTGAAAGCTGACACTTGGCAAATAGCACCTTGCACTCCCATCTCAAGTGTATGACATCAGAGGAGGATTTGAGGCCATCGAAGCTACGAAAGCTATTGCTGGTGTGATCCTAGGACATTTTGACATGGCTTGATTTTGCTATTCCTGTGCATCCCAAATGCGTAAGTGTGACAGAGGGACATCTATTTTAAAAAACGCCCAAGCGAAGTGCCAATGATATAAGCTGGACATCTCATATCAGAAACATCTCCCTCCACCTTCCCTTCCTTTTTGGCAAAATCTCAACAACCGAGCTGCTTTCCCTGCCCGTATGTTCACCCGTACAGGCAGCTGATTTATTCATCGCTCTCCTCACCCCAGAAAGTTTCTCCACAGTCTCCTCCTTGTCACTGACACCCTGAGAGGCCCTGACCTTTGCAGTATTAGATAGCGAGCCTCCAAGAAGACATGCTTAAGGGTTCAGATATGTTGTATTGCTGCCGCCCGAGCTGTCAAAAGGACGAGCAGCAACAAGATAGTTGCACAGCATTAAATAATTGGGGACTAAGTGGATTACTTAACGGTACTGGAAGAACACCTTGCTGTTGATAGACATCGACAGAGCAGGAAACAGGATCACATGCACTTTGTGCTTAAATAACCAGCAAAGATTTGAACCCGACTGCACTGTATGAAGCACTCAGTTCTGTCTCTTAGTGTTTCGTATAAACCATGCTTGTTGAATTTTAAGCCTACTGCTTCTTGTCCCACCGACAGCCAACCCAGACACTAGTTTCATCCTCCTTCAAAGCAAAGACCATTGCCTTCAACTGTGGTCTGCTTCTGATGTAAAAATAGCTGTTGAAATGGGTGTTCTCATGATGCAGAATCTTGTTTATAGCTCAGATTTTTTTTTGGCAAAAGTTCACATCTAGAAAAACAGCTCTGGAATTTTGTGAACAAAACAAAACAAAATAAAAAAAAACCCTCACAACCTTCCAAGTGATTCTAGAAGAATAAAGCTCCCACCTCTGATTTTTATGTGGATTTTTTTTATCTGCAAAGTTCAATAAAATGGGGCACATGAATCCTGGTTTCCAGCCCTAACGAGTAAATGCTCTGGCTGATGATGTACTGATACTCTCCCTGCATCTGACAGAGTGTACAGATATGATGCAGTCAGTGTTTGCATCACACTATGGTGGTATAAAACTCAAACACATCACAGCACAACATCTGGTGTGTTGTAAAATGATCTGGAAACAGCTTCCTTTTAAAAAATAAAAAAAATAACAAACGAAAAACCCAACATTTGTTACTCACTAAGAGGTACTGGCAGATAAAACTGATTTGCACTTGTTTGGCCAGGGAGTTTAAATATGAACATTCAACTGATCTGGGCAATAATTTAGGAAGGGGAGAAACACTCTGAGGGCTTTGTCACCAGTTCATGTTGCTGCTCAACAACCACGCTTCCCTTCCCTTTTCTGCTGCCCAGATTTGGTTTCCTGTGTATTTCTAAATGAACATGTTATCCACCATGATCACACAGAATTCAACATCTGGCAAATTTACCATGCAATGAAGGGACAATGTCCTAGGGAGTGTTTGAGGGGGTTGGTCTGGGGAACCAGGCTCATCTTCTGACTGCTGGGGACCTCCACAGGCTGGGGGACCTGGGTCCCCCTGTAGTGACAGAGTAACCAAGAGATATTTCCTTGCTTTGTATGGGCATTACATATCAGAGACAAAAGAAGGTGTCATATATTAGCTTTTGACTTGATCTGCATTGAAGCCAGCATCCTCTGACTCTTTGACTTGGCAAGTGGCCCAACAGGTCACCTGGCTGCTGCCTCTCAACATGGATAAGGACAGAGCTGTAATTACCTTTCCTTCAGCAGCAGCACTGTGCTTGATATCTGTATTTTGCTGATTTAAAAACAAAACAAAACAATGTGGAAATTGCATATCAGACAGACAGACAATACTAGCCTCGCTTCCTTAGAAAAATGGGGTGAAAGTTAGAAAAAAAACTATTTTCTTGTAGACTATTGCCTTTCTGTCATGTTCTTCTTGCTCCAGCCCCTGGATAGGAGAGTTTTCAGTTTGGTATTCTAATCCTTGGGCATAAGACATGAACCTGTGCTGCCCATAAGAACTGCACATCATTCCTGCTTACATTCTTCTTGCTGTTGTATCTCTGCTTTTTCCATAGCAGTTAATGAAATTAATAAAATTATGATCAATAAGAAGTCAAACAGTATCAGTTGGTAGGACACACTTTGCAACCCATGGACCCCAAAGCTCTTTTAAAAGAAAAACGATAAAAAGATGCTTTGTTCCCTTATGAGATTGATGATCACAACTCTCCAAGACCACCTCCTCCATCCATGACAACATCACCATCTCCCTGCCTTTTCCCACGTATCTTTTCTATGCATGGCAAACCCAACCAGGCAGGGTTTTTCTTGCTTATCACAAGAAGGACCCTTGGCCCCCAGACTATTCACCCCCATTTCTCCTTGCTCAATCAGACTGGGGCTGCTCCCATTCCCTGTCGCTCATGCTCCCCTCTCCCCTGATATTGCCATGCACCAAATCAAATAATTGTTTTTATAATTCTCTCCTTCCCCAATTAAAATATACTTGATTAGGAGGGAGAGAGGGAACCGGGAAATAGCTGGGTTTATTTTAATAGTTTCCACTCTCAGTTCAGTTTTATAGTACAGTATATTTAACTTTAACGTATGGACAGCTGGATGCATTTAGCAGCACAATGGAAAGAATTTAGCAAGTATACATTACAGGCCCTGTATTTGGAGCTGATCACCACATATTTCTTCATAATATTTAGATGCGCCTGTTACAGATTGTGTCGGGCTGATCAAAATATGTTTGTGTCAGGTAAGATTTGTCATAGATGAGCCTCTTTATTTCTCTACTTACTAAAACTCTTCCTAGAGGAAGAAGCTCACTTTAGCTGATATCAGCAAGTTTAGCCAATGCTTACGATCAGGTTACTTGCTTTCTCTGCAGAAGCTGAAAAAAGCCATAAATACACATAAACAATGTATTCTGACTGTGGCCACATTACTCCACTTGTGGGGTCACCTTCACCAGTAAACCAACTGGAGGGTGAAGGATCACCAAAGGATCACCAAAGGATCAGAATCTGTCCATATCATCCCTCTCCCATACACTGTAATGATTGAAAAAAAGCTACCACCATGAGACAGATCTGTAAATCCTTCACATCTTTCCACTGGACCTGCATCCCTCCCTGAGCTGGCTGGTTACCGTCTCGCACCCTCTCTACAGTATTCTGGAGATTTTTTTTTCAGTGACAGACAGTGGAACTAGGCGGTAGTCTTCTATTTTTCTCTTAGAAATAACAATAAAGGAAATTTTCAGCAATACTTCAAAATTCATTTGCCTTTTATTAAAGAAAAAAAAATAAATCTGTTCATTATTATATAGCAACCTCCTTCACTACTTTTGTGCCACTCACCCAGAAGTCTGGGTGCCTGCATGACATGATTTTATCAAATTTATCTTGTTGTCTCTGTTTTGTTACTTCGTACCTATTTCAGCAATGTAAACGGGACACAGATAAGCCAAGTGATGTGCTCACGTGTTTAGCCAGCATTGTCTCTGACACTGGAAAATAAGAACAGCCTCATCTTTCAGTAGACTTGGTGGGTTTCCCTGTGCGTGTGTTTTAAAAGTGCTATTTTCCCCCACTACTGTAGTGTCACGTGATCAATACTGACAAAATGTAAGGGGTTGTGTTTAAAAGGTCTTCTTATAAAAATGCCAAAGAGAAGTCGGAGCCTAAGGAACGGCAATACTTACGACTTGGAGAGATTCCAGCAAGTAATACGACTCAAGCTCACTTTCCAAGCTGTGAACAAGCTTCTGTTATTTAGGAAATTATGATGATTTTAGATGTGTATGAGCAGATACGTTGCTTTGCCTCTAAGCATTGGGGGAGGGAGGAAAAAAGGAGAAAGACGCTCAAGGAGAAAAACCCCTTTGGAGGAAAGACCAAATTGTTGGAAACCTCTGAAGTGTTCGCATTAATGTCATGTCATTACACCGTATTGCTGCACAGGTTAATATAATTGGGTTACTGTGTGTGAGCAATGATCCATAGCATGTTATGGCACTGAAACAAATGACATTTAACCAAGAGATTTGTAAGGCACCTTGTTATCTGCATGGTGAGCAATTGCAACGGAGAGTCAGATTGCTCGACGAGCGACTGACAAATTAGTTGTTGGGTTTACTGGACAGCTTGGATTTATAACCACACAATTCCAACATAATTTATTAGATCCATAAACAGACGGATCCAGTGTTTTTACTTAGATTACACTCTTATTGCAGCCTCTGATCCTGTCCTGTTTGCAGTGTTGTTACAGGCTGGTCGTATTATTCATGCAACACTCAGTCCTTGGTTGGGGGCAAGGTGAGCTTAGATCAATAAGCTGCAGGTTTCTAGCAACAAAAATATCTACAGCCCAGTTTGTAAAAAAATAATTTGCAGATGCCTATGGCCCCACACTACAACTTTAATCACTCCGAGGAATAAAAGATGCAAATAGAAAGGATTGGTAAAAGATACAAATTCAGTTCAGAAAAAGATCTTCTCTTTTTGTCTCCTGGTAGAACAGATAGCAGAACACCATGCCTGTATAATGCATGGTGAGAGATGTAGGGAGGAAAAAGGGCTTGGTCCCACCTGCATCGTCATGGAGGTCTCTTTCCACCTTGGCCTCTGTGAGAAGGAAATTTCCCCAACTTGTTCCATCTCTTCTAGGATGGGCTGGAGAGCAGAAAGCTCAGTGTCACGCTGGCTGGAGGACAAAGCTGTGTCCTTTCTGGAAGAGCTTTCCTTAGATACTCATTGAAAAGGAACCCACAGTTTCCCCAGGCAGATTATTCCAAAACTTTAACTTCTGTCAGTTCCCCAGTACCTATCTACTACGACTTAGACCAATGAGTTCTTTTTCTTTCCCCAGGGACAAAGAAAAGAAACAATCATCTCCCTCTTTATGGCCCGTCTAACATATTAGAGGACAGCTATCGGGGATGTCACCACCCCTGGTCCCTAGCTGCTCCCCTGCCCCTTGTCATTCCTCTTCCCATCTTCCACAAATCCCAATCTTTTCCCTTTCTTCAGCAGCTGTTTTGCAGTCTTCACAGTCACCCTGTGTCCAACATCAGTGGTGGCACATGGTGCCTAGAGCTGGATCCAGGCTCCCCTGGCCCTCAAGAGGTCAGCTCAGGGAAACAAGTGTGTTCCTTTAGTTTTTTTCCATTTGAGGAAATGATGAAATCTTACCTGGCTCACACCAAAATTTTTATGAGGTGATAAAATGATCACCTTTGGGCTTGTGGCTGCTGACCAAAACTAGAAGACTACCACCAAGAGCATATTCTTGTTTCTAATCCAGCTGGCATCTTGGGATCAATTGCTTGTTTTCCAGGTTAGAGGCCAGTTTTGTTCAGGCTGGATAAACTCTGGAGAGATGCCCAAGTTTTTTTGGATATGCCCCCACAGCAGATCTGACCTCCACTTCTTTTGGAAGTTTGCCTCCCTCTGACTAGGATTTAAAAAATCTTCTCATAAGTTGGTTAAGTCAAAAAAATGTGGGGTGGCTTGTGAGGCAGGCTCTGAGTTTCAGCTGTAAGCTGGTAAATGGTTTGAGTTAAGTAATGAAAATAAGAGAGGACTCCAAACACAGTGGAAGTTCTGGAAAGACATGAACTGTGGGTGAGTTTGAAATCCCAAGCTGAGATGTGGAGCTGAATGAGCATCTCTCTGCACATACTTGGCTTGAGCCATACCACTGACAGCAAAGAACTCAGGACCCAGTTTGTAACTTCTAACTTGAGCAAACTGAATGGAAAACACTGGCATCTCGGACAAGGTGCTGGAGAGGATGTGGCTGGGAGTGGAAAACTGGGAGTCTTGCTGGTACTGACTGGTGCAGTTCCAGTCCCTCACCTGTAAGCGCAGCTAAGCCTGTGCTGTGCACTGAGCCTGGGCACAGTTCTGCTCTTCTCTTGCTCCATAGCTACAGCCGCTAACAGTCTTGCTGAACAACTCCATCAGGGGTTCCCCTCATGTAAAGCTATTATTGTTAAAATAAACTTGCATTTAGCTTCACCCTCTAATATTTCACAAGCCTGAGGCACAGCAGTTGGAACACATCTCCCCCAGCCTTGAAATAGGAGGCAACACAAATCGACACATTGGAGCATTTTCAAGGTAAACATCGAAGGACTTTATCGATGCAGGCTTTGGTGTGGCTGTCACTGTGGCAGGGGAGCTGCGTGCTGTGACATCTGTGTGCCTGAAACACCACACTGCAAGCTGATCCCAACTACGACTCTTTTAAACATACCTAACAACTAGCTGCTGGAGAAGTCTGCTCTGGTTTGGTCAGATGTGCTGGATACTTCAGTCCCTGCCTGGGACTGGTCTTAAACCCTGACTGGACTGAAAGAATCAGAAACACAAACCCTGCCTATCCCTGCCTAATGTCTTTCTGAGCAGTTTTTGATGAGCTTCTTTCTTGGAGTAATTTGATTAATTTTTAATATTTTAAAATACTGCAAGCCGAGTTCATGCCTGGTTTAGCATCACTTCAATTAATCTACCAATGGAGAAAGCCAGTGAAAAACTTAGAACTAAACCAGAGCAAACCAGAGCAAACAAGCATTCTTTCTTGTTTTCTTTGAAGCAGGTTCTATACAAAGATGCAACAGCAGATTTTATATAAAAGTGCCTGATCAAAGCAAGCCCCCAAACTATGCATTTTCATTTTGCAGTGTTCAAGAAGAAAAAAACACTCCTACTAATAATTACTGAAAATGAAACTCAGCAGGGTGAGCAAAAGGAAACACGGATGGAGGAGAGATGCTCAGCATATGGAGGGGTTAACTAAATCTGAGCATGTGATAGTGCTATCGTGTTTGCCAGGGAGACCAGGGAGAAAATCCTAATGGACCTACTGGAAACTGTTAATGCATATTGGTTATGTGTACAAAAAAAGGACATGGAGCCAAGAGAAGTGGCTAATGAAAAATTATGTGAGCATTCAGCAGTGAACATTATTCAGAGCCCTGATGGAGGTGGAGGGATGTGAATGACGCTGGTCAGGTGAAGACTGGAAAGCTTGGTGCAGTATCACCTTTCAAGCTGAGTGCTGCCGACACACTTAGGGAAATGTTGAATCATAGCTGGAAGATGAGATATAGCTTTAGGGAGATGTAGAGAGGCATGTTCCTCACATACACTTCAGCCCAGAGAAAGCACGCATTTATTTTACAGGTGAATAAATAACCATTTCCTTGAGCAAACCCCATCATCTAGTAGCACGCAATGCTATTATTTAGGGTTTCATCACAAGCGAAAAATCTTGCCTGTTACCGCTAATGAGAAAATCTCAGGGCTAGACATAAGACAACTCCTTGTTGCTCGCAGACACTTGGATTATCACGGGTCTCCCTGTGCAGCACCTAGCCCGGGGGGAGCTTGCTTTGGGATGGAAATCTCCATTCGTTGCCACAGAAAAATACACATCTGGTCTTGAATATCCCAGCTGTAGCTTTCTTGTAACCAAAGGGAGCGTTACATTACGTCTTTGCTGGTTTAGGCCTCATTGGAGGGAATGCTGAACTATCTCTCTTGAGAAGGGATGATATTTCCCTTCATTTAAATAGCTTTGAGCAAACAAGTACCAATTTGGATGTACTTTCCCGTTTAGTATTTGTCTGATTTATGCTTCCAAGCAACTCTTCTGCTTTCCTGTTTATATGCCCTCAAAGCTCATTTTTTAACTACAGTTAATCATGCTGAAGCAAAACATAACTCACAGCGAGATGATGCTGGCCAACTTTTATAACTTGGGCTACCGTATTGGATGTCAGCTCTACTGCTAAAACTAACTACCCTGGGACAGGTGCCTTCCCTGGCCAGCAAAATTGAATGCCACTTTTTAAAATCCTCGCCAGAAGGAGCCTTGGAGGGGAAGAGAAGAAACCCTTCAGCATTTTCATGGGAAGAGTTGGTATTCCCAGGCCAGGAACAGGAAAATGCTTGTTTGAAGTATTCACAGACCAACTAGCTGGACAGAAAGCGAACAGGAGTGACTCAGAGTGCTTTGCCTTTCTGCCCTGGTCACAGTTTAGGTTGTGAAGTGTGAGTAATTTCTCATCTGTAAATGCTGTTGTTTGCTGTACCCAACAGAAAGTCCACCTGCAGTTCCAGAAAACAGCTCAGTGATAGGCAGGTGGGATCCTTAAGGAAGGAGCAGGACAAATTCTTAGTGCCATGTCCCTTTCTCTGCACAAAAAAAAATCTTCCAACCTTCTCCTGCTCTGAAGAGAAAACCCTGTCCTCCTGCTCTAGCTCTGCTCCTTGGTGTTCCTTTACCCATGTACCAACTCATCAGCATCCAAACACACCAAGCAAAATCACACCCCAGCAGCAGCACCAGGGCTAGGGTGAGACCTGTATCTTCACTTTTTAAAGAGCGAAGCAAGGAAGAAATGAATAAAGAAATGTGAGAGAAAGAGGTTTAGGGGTCTGCTAGCCGCTGAGGAAATATCTGCAAGGGCTTTTTCTCTGAGAGTCTGGCAGATGGACGTGGCACTGCCTGGGCAATCCATCTGCAGTAGGGATGCACGCTGTGTTCGCTGTTAAACACAGCCGCTCTTTCAGCAGTATAGCTGGTGATGCATTAAAACAGGCTGTTTAGCTGCACTGGCTAGTCCCAGAGAGCCAGGGAAGAGGGGAGCTGAGGGTTAGTCGCAGCTCCCCAAGGGTTTCTCTTCCCTGGGAAGCTGACATGACCTGGCTCAGCTGCAGCAGGCAGCAGCGTGCCGGTGGAGCGGAGCTCTGCGCAGGCTGCAAAGCCTGTGGCTAACCCTGCCCAGCACCCTGGTTGGAGGTGCAGGATTGCTCTCAGGGTGTGAGTGAGCTTGTCTAAACCAGTGACTGCTGTGGAGATATAGGGCAATTATGGACATGATTTCTCTCCATCCTCTCTAGATGCAAAATCCTGCTTAATATCACACTGGTTATCTGCACGTTCAGGTGCTGGTTTTTTTCACCAGTGGGATGAGAAACTTTCCTAGGTGGTGGGATATAAGTATCCCTGGAAACTTGTCAGCCACGAGGGAGTGAACAAGTAGGTTCAGCAAACAGAAACGATCAGGTTTCTCACACCTCCCCAGAGACATCCCAGCTATGTGCAGCAGCACTTCCCTCCACTTCCACCTTCCAGGAGCCTGCACTGCCCAGGCTGTGAGAGAGAGCAAGGAAAAAACCCAGCTCCAGGAAAGCAGCCTCATTTCCAGTGACCCATTTGCTCATCTTTCTTGTCAGGAGTGTCCTTAGCTGCTTTTGGCTGCTAAACCAAATCCAGCCCGATTTTCAGGGACTTCACAATAACTGTTCCCAAGCACTGCACCCACTGTGGGCAGTGCAGGGAATGATGGGTCATGGGTCTGGGGGAGCAAGCAGGCAGTCTGCCTGACTTCCATATGCTTTGTGCCAAATTACACCTTTTTCTTCCATATTACAACACCGGGGGGGGGGGGGGGGGGGGGCACCACCAAAAACC
>WTSP01021715.1:0-29800 GCA_025331215.1 Actenoides lindsayi | reverse complement strand
GTGCGGGACGGTCCGGCGCAGCGGGCGGCGGGAGGAGGGGGGGGTGGAGGAGGAGGGGCGGACCCTAAACGAACAAACCAACCCACAAAGGAACATGTAGCTTTAAGTCCTCCTCTTCCTCCAGGGCAGGAGGGAAGGAGGATACCTCTGAACATCCGGTGACAGTCTACAGAGGATAAGTTTTTTTCTGTCCCTGAGTTCTTGGGCCAAACACATCATCTGGAAGGATGCAAAAGCTTTTACGGACTGTCATTTTCTAGCAGTTACAATTTCACACACATTTACCTAAGGACAAATATGAAACCCAAGAAAAATGACAAGGAAACAAATTATATTTCTGCCTTTAACCAGCACCCCCAGATCTGGAGCCGTATCGCAACTGGTTGCCAGAAGGACTGTGGTGTTGCTGATTATTTATTTTGAGTGGCAAATGCCTATGGAACTGTGCAACCTTTGTTCTGGAGGTAGCAGAATGTGTTCTGCAAGCTCTGACATTGGAATTTATTCCCTTTTCAGGCTTTACATTTGGAATTTGGCTTTCTTACCAGGTTTCTACTGAAACATTGGTGGAATAACTTTAACTGGTGCACTTAATCTTACCTGGTTAGGGTGGGGTTTTTTTGTCCCATTCTTCAGTGCTCCCTGAAGTTCAATATCTGTAAGACAAAACAGAAGAAAGAAAATAACTGCTAATCCATTAGAAGTCAAGCTTGCTGAGAATGACACCTTTTGTTAGAACCAGCTTTCTGTACAGAATGAGATTAATACCAGTCTTGTTTTTTTTATTTGCCTTCCCTTGAAAGTTATTGTAGATGTTTTTCAGATAGCAAACACAATGAAAAAATTCCAGAAAAAAAAGTTTGTAATCAGAATGGATTGCTTTAAAAAGAGATTCCATTTCAGACACTTATGTAAGAGATAAACTATAGATTGCCAAGGGCAGGAAAGGCACTATTTTCTTTGTAGGGTTGCAATTAATGGAAAAGGTTTACTCACATTGCACAAACCAATGGACAGGGTTCGATATATAATTGACAATGCTAATATCTCTGTTCAACATAGATATTTTAGCATTTTTCTTCAGTAATGAAACGTCTAAATGTCAGTTTGTTTCCATATGTGACTCCAAAGACATCTGTTTTTTCAGTGCCAGCTTTGCACTAAGGGCCAGATTTTCCCACTCTGTAAATCTATGTAATTCCATTGACATCAGTAAAGTCGTATCAACTTTAAACCTCGTGATCTGCCCAAAGTATCTTTTTGGTCTCTGTGGTGTATTATTGAGATACGTCTTCACAAAAATGAAGAACGGGAAGCATAGTGTTTTCCATTAGACAAAATGGATATTTTTTCTATTTCTGGCCTGTCCTATTTATTTATTAATTGCTGATTAGGAGCTATAAGCAGAGAAGACTCATTTATGTTCCAGAAGTAGCTGGTGTTGAGGTGAAACATCCCGTTCAAATATCCTATGAGAAATGGAAATATTGAAGTGTGTTACTGTTATACATAGAGAGATTTTATAAAGATGTGCTTTCTCTTTCATCCCCACCTCCTTGGGTCCTTAAGAGAAAATTTGTCATTTAGGAATTAGCGTAGTCCTTAAATATAGCCATTAAATTTGAGTAGAAAACGGACAAAAAAAAGTTCACGACATACAAAACAGGGACATTGACTTTTAACAGTTTTACGCTTCTGCATTTGCCTTCGTTGGGTTTAGGACCTACACTAAAACTTATGGAAATACTTGGAAAAACTTGCATCTGAAAGCCTCAGTCCTGCAAAGCCTTATCAACATGTTTTATTTTAAGCACGTCACCCATCCTATGGTGGTCAACACCCTCCATGCTCGGTGTGTTAGGCTTTGTACAAGCTTGTAGTAAATTGATGCTACCTACCTCAAAGCATGCCACTGTAAGTAGCCCAGAAAAATGACTAGAAGTAAACAGATGTTTCTTCACTTGTCTTATTTTCCTATTCTGCATAAATGCCTTGCCAAATACTGTCAAATACCTTGGCTCGTTTGTAAGTGTTTCCACAGATTTTGGTTCCCTAAATGCATTTTCTTTGTCTAATATTTATCTTGCAGGAACTGCCAAAGCCATGTTCTGACACCATTAGCAGACAACAGTGACTGTGCCTTTAGAGACCTCCTTGATCTTGATCTACTGTGTGGTGCTAAGATTAGTAGGGGAGTCACACTCAGCTTTACCCCTTTAGATTTCTTTCAGCTCTTCATTTTCTGGATAATGTTGTTTATAAGTGATAATTGCAAGAGCGTCGTGTACCTTATAAGTACCTTATACTTGTGACCACTTTGAAACTTAGCTCCATCATACATACAATAGATAACATTTTATTCTTTGTAGATCTCCTGGGTTTATGGGTGGTGACAACAACCTCAATGAAAAGTAGGCAATGAAGCCAGAATCATTGATAGCTGTATTTTATGTATTTTGGGTTATCCAGCCAGCACTAATTGTCACCTGTTTTAACAGAATGTGCTTTTATCAGTATTTTGACCCAGGATCTTCATTTGGTACAAAGTCAAAGTCTTGTCCTAGACAGCTACTCCAAATGAGGTCACACAAAGGGATCCAGCATCTGTGCACTAGTCCAGGTCACACTGCTATTTGTGGAATGGATACTAGTACAGTCTTTGTGAGTGCATGATATATGAACTGTATGTATTTCCTTGATAAATTGTTTTTAAATATTTCCTCCTTTTTATTAATTGAAGAGGAAACTCATGCATCAATGACATTTTTATGCTGGTTTACACATAAATTATTTCCCTGTGATGTTCATTTTTATTATTATTGCCGATATTATAGCAAATGCTTTTTTTTTTTTTTTTTTGCCTTGTAAACAAGATTTTGCTTACAGCTAAATGAAAAGAAGAGAAGTTAATCATGTTGAAATAATAGGTTTAAAAAGGTAATTCAGTAATGTTTGGCTGATGTTTAATCTTCCCCAATAGAAGCCATGCCGAGAGAAATGACAGAAATTCTGGTTTTGTAATTAAATAGTATTCATCACTGGCAGGGCAGCTGAAGGAGAGCTGAAATACTGCAGTGACTGCCTACTCCTGGCAAAGCCTTCCAAGCAGGGACTTCAAGGTTTGTTAAGCAACAGCAGTGGCTGCAAACTTTGAAAATGAACAGCATCATCAGAGCTTTCAGTGTAAGAACTCAACATTGTGGGTGTCTTCACAGTGTTTACAAGAGGGCGTGAAGTTTTTTTCTGAGCCCATTAAAAAGATGCTCACTATCAGATGTGCCTGAAAACAGCACCCATCTCTCAGCACAAGAGTAGAAACACTCACCAAAGATATGTGTACGGGCCTTTTTCCCACAAAATCTCCATGTGTCACTGTAACATGGATTTCTGTAAGATAGCTCCCAAAAGAAATTGTATCTTCCTTGCTTTTGAGATGGAGAACTGAGGACTGCTGGGAGCATGCAATTGAGCATCGCCATCCTTGAAGATTGAAAGGGAGTTAACGACTTAAATGTTGAGCGTCACAAGTTGTTCAAGATCCAACAAGAAATATGTGACAGAGCTGGATCTTGAAGCCAAGCTTCCTAAATTAGCTTTTTTACAACCTCATCTCTATGGAAGAACCTTCTTTGCACACTGCTGCACCTGCTAGCATCCATCCTGGACTTGGACCTACCCCTCATTTCCTCCTGTGTGAACACAACTGTGCTTTGTTCTAGTCACAACATGCTTTGTCCCAAGCACTGTGTTCCAGTGAAGAAGCTTCAGCCGCTTGCATTGTTTGGTTTCTGAGAGCTGACAATTCCAGGCAAGTGAAGTCAGGTTTTTGAAGTTGCATCAGAGCCTCAGAGTCTGCTGAGCAGTGTGCTGCAGAGCAGTGTAGAGCTGCTGGATTTAGACGCTACAGCCACAAAGCAGCTTTTTCATTTGCAGTTTTTTTGCCATTCAGGTACCCCTTACCCAATTCACTTTGAACTTTTGTGAAGAGCCTACGATTGACATCTCACCTGACAGCTTTGAGGACAACACTGCGATTTTGTGGTGGCTGCCAAAAACCTGCCAAATCCAGCAAGAGACAGAACCCAGGAGTCCAAATCCCAGAGAGATCAGTGGAAAGATCAGAAGGCTTAGAAGCTGGTCCACCTCTAAGTCCCCTGACAGAAGTTAGCTGCACACTCTCTTTCCATGCTTGAGTAAGTGTACAGTTTCCAGCCGTTCAGAAACACAGCAGTTTTTTTGCATTTGTCTTTAGGTTTGTTTCTGCTTGGCAGCTGAACGGGCAATTTGCAGCTCCCCATGAAGAGCAAGCCCAGTGGGCAAATGGCACTTAGTGTGTGAGCTCTGAATGAAAGTTACATTCCCTTTTTTCCCCTCTGTAGTTTGAACCTCCAGCAAACTTCCCCCTGCAGCTCTGGAAAACATAAACAATCCCTTTGCTGTTAGAAACCAGCATGATCAAGCTTTGATTTGTGATTTTCTAGGGGAAGAACTGTATCATCCTTCAGTGAGATCTGCATGTTGGAGTCACAGAAGCAGGTCAGTCTCAAACAGCATCTAATTAGGCAGATTTCTATTGTTTAGCCAAGCAGATGTATCCCTCACAGAAGATTAGATGCTGCATCATCCAGTTACAACAGCTCCTAGCTCCTTAAAAATGCAGAAATAGGAAATCTCCTTTGCATACTGGATTGTACTTTGACCCATGCAGTAGTAATCCCTTCCAAGGTATCAGTAAGAAAATTAATCAAGTAGCTGTGGATGAGCTACTTCAGTGTTTCAGAGAGAGCTGTGTGCCTAAACACCAGTATCACAGGTAACCGAGTCCTCTGCGTGGTCCTCCTGGCAAAAAAAAAAATAAAAATAGCTGCTGTGTTGATGTGTTATTACTTTCAAATATTTTTGCTAAGTGACTTCAGCTTTCAAGTCTCATGCACCTTTCTGGAGCTTGGGATAGTTTACACTCAGAAATCACAGCAGCTTAAGTAAGAATGATCCCTTGTGACCTATATATCTGTTTATATATCTGTTATACGGCTGACCAAGGTCTCACGCTATGCAACGACTTTGCTAAACAACAAGAGACCACAGTGTGTCGTGGGAAATGTAGTCTGAGCAGAGCAGGGGAGTTTAATGCATAGAAACTCCCTTTTGCCTAATACACAACAACCCCTGTCCAAATCAAATATTTTTTTTCCAACCCAAATTGCTTTATTATATTTTTTTTTTTTGGTGAAAAGTCTGATTTTTCTGTGGAAGAATTTTCTGCTTTTCTGTTTCATAAAAATGAAAGTTTGCTTTTCCGATCATCTCTCCTTAGAGAGTTCAATGGGACTGACTGCACAGAGCATCTGCAGTCACTGTCCTTACCTAAAACTATCAGCATCAGCCAAATAACCTCTTTGAGAATTACCTGAACTCAGTCCATAAAGGGATTTTTATTTATTTTTTTTTTAAACAGAGCACTATGTATTACTAAGTTTTTACAAGGTTATGAAGATGTTTTTACTAAGGAACATTTGCAAGTTTCAGATGGCTGGCAGATGTGTTAAAGAACATATGATTCAAATAGAAAAACCTTTCTTTTTATTGCTGAAACACTAATAAGAGTGCACTTTAATATGCCTTAATGTGTTACTCCTTAATTGACAGCAGATGTTTCCTGAACAGCATTTTTTAAAAGACGTGCCGCACTTCAAAACAAGAAGAAATAAAGCCTCCCTGTACATACAAGAGCTTCCAAAAACAACGCCTCCCCTTGCCAATAATTGTTTATAAAAACAGCATTCTGGATTATTTGAAAATCAATATTAAGTCCTGTGGAATATGTCAGAGTAAATCTGATGTTAGTTCAACAGAACCTCACCACAGCCAGTGCTCAGGGGCTCCTTTTGCTTTGTCTCCAGTCTCTAAAGTGGGAAACATCATCTAGCCCTTGATGCTTGATCAGAGAATGGGTAAAAGCAGCCATTCCAACAGGAAGCCAAGTGCCCATCTCTTTGGTCAGACAGAGAAAACTTCCAACAGAACCAGCTACACCTCTGAATAGTACCTGAGGAGCCTGGAGAGTATTTTTGATGCTTGCATGTAAAACACTCCAAGCTTTGGAACCTCCTCATCCCTTGTCTGCTGGTGTGACCTCAGTGAGACAGGAAAGGTCAATCCTTTGACCTGTTGATTCCACAAATCTGGGCTACAAAAGTCAAGGGACTGTCATCGAAGTGATCAGGATTTCAGGAGCAGGGGAGGTTGTACCTCTGGGAGCTTTGAGCTCCAGACAGGTTCTGGACTTGGGGTGAAGGTGGTTCTGTTGCAGAAGAAAGGCCACACGTTTGGATTCACTCTACATTTTTTGCAGGCCTAATGCCTACAAAGACACTAAATAGAAAAATATCAGCAGCATGATGAAAACCATGAAAATAAGAAAAGACGTGGGATTTTATTATCTTCAATAAAAGACGGAGATTATATTAATCATATGATTGATAGGTAAAGATCAGAGGAAAAGCATCCTCTGTGTGCACCGAATCAGCCTTACCAACCTCAGGATTGCTGCTGCTGTCCTGGGAAAAAAAAAGACTTGCAAAATTTACTGCACTTCTCCCCAAACCCACCCAGGAGCAGCCCCAAAACTTCCCATCCCTCCACCACGGTGTGTGTTGGGCCCTGAAGGCAGCTGTTTGATGTGTGTGTGTGTTTGTAACACACTGGGTTCCCCAAAGCATGCTGTGAGCTGCGATTTGTGGTAACAAATGACTGAATTTTTAAATACAGCCAAGCTGTGGTCAGTGTTTATTTATTTTTATTATGTAAACAGCCCATTGCTTTGGGTTATTACAGTTTAGTTTAAAAGCACTTGATCATTTAAAACGACTTGATGTTATCAGACCTTTTTTTTTGTTTTAAACCTTGTTAAAATACTAAGTAATTGACAGTGCTTTTTGTTATCCTGCTTATAAAATACAAATCATTAGGGCAATAAATATTATTCGTTTAGAACTGATGCAAACCAAATGTTTGCTTCCTTAAAATACCCATAAAAGTGAAGTTTTATCTTCCATCTGGCAGTGCCTCTTATGCCAAAATGTTCTGAGTGGAATTGCATTAATAAGAAGACATCAAGAGAAATATGTTACTTGTATCCTTTAATATGCCTTTGTAAACTGAGATACACGTTGGACTTCTATCAATAAGCATCTCTACCTGTGGGTTTTGAGAAGGATTAACAGAGAAGAACCATTATAGGATGAAAGGACTGAGCATGCTGGGAGAAAAATGAAAATCAAACATCCACCAGTGCATACACTTCCTTCCAGGATAATATTTAGATTTTATTTTATTTTCTTAATTTAAATATATATATATTAAAAAAAAAAAAATAAAAATACAACTTTTAAGCCGGTTTTAGATAGCGCACATCTGCGCTGCAATAAGGCCATTTTCAAAAGTACAGCTCTCAGTGGGATATTTATTTAATTCGTATTGGTTTTGGACCTCAGCCTATAATGAGAAAAGATATGGGCACATGCTAGAGACGGTGGCTGCGGCTTGGACTTTTTTGAACATTAAAGTAGAAAAAGCCTTTGCATGTAGGAAGGGTTTAGTGAAAATTCAATAACTTTTGCTTCAGACACTGTGCTTCAGAGCACTAATAAAGACAAGAGAGAACTGACACCGACACTGAATTCACGAGCGAGCTGCCTGCAAAATGCCAGCCAGTTCTGGCCGGCACCTCCCAGCCTTTCTCTCTTCAGATGCATTTCACCTTTCTGTTAAATATCATTTCAAAACCAATTTCCACCTCCCTCGCGTTATTCACAGCCGAAGCATCCAGGGATGGCCTTTCTGGGGGTGCATCTGACTCCCCATCTCCATTTCTGTGTTGGTCAAAAATGCATTTAAGGTGTTACCTCCCAAAACTGAGCTAAAACTACTGGGAGCTACCACTGGTGCTAGTGCTGAGCTGCCTTTGCAGCCTCCCAAAGTACGGCCACAGCCTCCCAGCTTGCCCATTGCATGTACACCCACGGTTCTGCACCGGATTCTTAAGGTTTGAGTGAGTTTAAGCACAGGGGAGAAGGCAGAAGGCTTTCCCCAGGAGGCCAGGGGGTCAGCAGGGTCCATGGGTGAGCTGAGAGCTGCTCCATCAGTCTTGCTGCTGTGTAGATCAAAACTAGAGGCAAAATGGAGAAAAGTTGTTTGGCCAGAGACTGTACATCTTTCCTTACTGTGCTATTATGAATCTTACCCATTTTGCTGCACCTTAGGGCCCCATTCAATGACCAAAATTGATTTTTTGGTATTTCAGCAGCCATGTGTGGGAACCAGAGGTATTATTTTTTTTTATTGAATACAACCCTTAGAGCACTAGCTCACAAGCTCTTTTCCGTACACTATAATAAAGTAATACCAACATTTCCCAGCTCTCCGTAACTTCATTACTCTGTGTCTCTTTGGGACCCTATCATCTCTTACCCAGAGTCTTTCATGGATGGAGGTTTTCACATCTGATGCTCAGTCTGAGGATCTCTCCCTTTCCTCTCTGTGCGTGCATGTGTGTGTATGAGCTGACACACACGTCTCTACACTTCCCTACATATGCTCAGCAGGGTCTGTCAGACTCCGCAGAGAAAATAGCACGTCTGTGTGCCAGTCAGAAAAATGCACTTGACTTTCGAGGAATTGTTTTCATTAAAGCAGGATCAGGACCTGCCTGCAGCCCCAGAACTGTGAATGGAAACAATTTCCCTGTGCAGGAATCTCAGCTGACGTGCAGCTGCCGAGCTCTGCGTTCCTCTCGGTTATGTTTTCCCTGAAACCAGAAATAGTCCCTAAAGCCAACACAAAACTCCCTCTGCAACGCTGCACGCAAATAGCATCCCGCTTGCCAGTGCCAGCCAAGGTAGCCACCAGCAGCTCCTGCACTTTGCACTGAGTATCCCACACCCCTGGCTGACTTTGCACATCCCCCTCACGGGGGGGGGCAGAGGGTTTCTCTTATATATTTGTGCAATCCCGAGCATGACTATGCCTTGAGCTGTTGGAGAGCTCCAGCAATCCAAGCATACGGTGATAATGGAGAGCAACTGTGGGAGCACACGCTACGTGTCACTCCCCTGATATCCTTAAACGTACTTTGCTCGCTGTCCTTCTACACCCTTGAGGACCTCTGGGGTTAACATCCAGAAAACATGCTGTACACGTCTGTCTAAAAGTTATAGTTGGAAAGACATTAGAATTAGGGCTTGATTTTCCAACCGGCTCAGCCCTTTCTTCCCTTCCTGGTGCTGTTGAAATCAGTGGGTATTTTTTGAAAATCAAAGCTGGGTTAATGACTAAGGGTTTTTTAAAGATGGAGCAGTTGAAGCAGTGATTACTGGGGCAAGAGGAAATCTCCTGCAGGTATTAGTCTTACAGGACGGCATGCCAAAGGTTACTATGGCGCTCGCGATGTGGAACGATGATGAAATACTATGGGAAAAGCAAGTCCCCCAGCTACAATGTATGCATTTGGTGGTCATGGCTATGCACCAGTTGTGATCAATGGGTGTAAAGTCAGGGTCAGGGCTGCAGCAGCCGGAGATGCTGGTGCTTTGCAATCTAGCCGGGCCCCAAGCAAGGGGCTGAGTTTCCACAATTCATTTATCATAAACCAGCAATTTGCAAATGTTAGCACTTTTCCCACACATCATGAGCCCTGATGGACTTTAATAAAAGAGAGAGAGAGAGAGAGAGAGAGAAGAGGAGGGGGGAGAGATTGAGAGTGAGAGAGGAAAACCTACGTAATTAACTAAAGTTCTTAGAATGACTTTAATTGGGAAAATGTTACCTTTTTGGAAGTAATTGCTGTACAGGTTTACATTTGTTTTCCAGGCTCTGTTTTTTTACATTGGTTTCAAATCAGTTAATTAGCCAGTTGTCTCTGTTGGTGGGGTTTTGCACCTCTCTCTTTTACCCTTATGGCTGCATAGGAATGATTTTCCAGCTTGCTTGACTTAGGCGGTCATTAAAATTTGAATACCTGCATTAATTTGGCTACTTCACTGCTTTTAAGCTAAAGGGAAGGGGTAACAAAGAAGAATAAATTGTAAACAAAGCTTGAAAACGTATGAGAGTGAGAGTTTGCATAACCTCAGTTGTGCAGATATTCACAGAGATGCTCACAGGAGTCACTGACAGGTCTCACCAGGCAGGTTCAAACATCTCTGAGCTCTGAAGAAGCCATGCTCTAGGTCTGACCTGTCTCCAGTCTATAAATAGTTAGCTATGGCTGAAAGAATTAAATCTATGGATAGAAGAAGGAACAAGAGTTGACACTTTTCACTAATATCAATGATTACATCTCTTTAACGTGATTTTTTTTCTCTCTAGGCTTGTATTCTTCTTCCCACAGTCGGCAATAAGAGAGGTTTTGATGAGAGGGATAAAACATTCAGATCTGTGATTGTCCAATTTTCTCCTAGTGTTTTAGAAGGTAGTGGTTCCTCTCATTGGGAGAAGAAATCAGAGGGTTCAGATGGCTTTGAATTGTTTATCTTATCTCACACAGCTTTGCCAGCTCCCTGTCTGCATCCCTATCCCACTGTCTAATCCTGATTACCAGAGCAGCATCAACCTGTTCTGCACTTCTCAGAGATTTCTCCTCTGGCGGTTTTCTCTCTCCTTGGCTAACCTCACAGTACTTCAGTAGATTTCCCTCCTCATCTACCATGTGCTCCAAAGAGTATATCTATTGTAGAGAGGAGCAGCTGTCGTTTGCGAACTCATAGGTACAATGCCAGTATCATCTGTAAGAAACAAGGGGAAAGGGCTGGGGGAAAGCCCTTAAAATATCACATTCATGTATTTTGCTAGTAAGAAATTTCTTCTTCTAAAAACCCTAAAGAGCCACCTTGGGCTGGTGGTAACATCATAGCCAAGCACTATCTTTAGGGCTATGATGCCCTAAAAGCCCCTGATGGTATTGTAAATTTGTATGGCAGTATTGCCCATCTTGCTCCTTGCATTATTAACCAAACTGCTCAGAAGAGTTCAGGTCTAGCCCTCTTACTGTTTCAGAGGTGCTGGGCAGCATGAGGCTGACCTAGTGCAAGAAACTGAACCGTGGGATGGGTCATTTTCCACAGCACTGAGATAAAATGGATTCTTAAAGAGAAATGCAGTTTATATTCCCAAGTGAATAAACAAGAAAGAACAAAAACAAACTTCCTGTGAAAAGCTTTGCAAAAATTCTATCTCCTCCAGTGTCAACTGCTCTCCTTGTCTCCTTCATGAGCTTTGAAGATGAAGATTGGGAGATGCCTACAGGAAAAAGAGCTATGGTCTAGTATTAGCTAGATAAATACATCAGAAATAGTCTGTAGGTGAAGCGATATAACAGAGCTGGTTTAGTGCATGTTTATTTGGATGTCTGGGGGAGAGATGATCCTGCTTTGGAACAGAGACATCAAGTCAATCAGCCTCCTGAGGACTTTATGCCCTCCCTTTCTCCTGTGGACCGAATTGCTTATCTCTGGACTAACGTAGGTATTCAGAGCATCCAACACAAGGCATGCAACTCTCTACACTCCATCTGTGCTCCCTTGCTCATCAGGTCTACTCATTTCTGCTTTGAATCACTGGAAGCTCTGGAAGAGCTCCAATCAGTGGACAATGGCAACCAGGGAGACGGACAGATTAGGACAGCAGCCCCACAGAATGACAGAGCTTTGCAGCAGCCATTAGCATTAGATGTAGTAAGGAACTGCTCTCGTTGGCCTTGGGACTGTCCTTGGTGGCCTGGTACAGCAGAAGCAGAGACAACCTGCCCAGCTCGCACACCTCACAGTCCCCAGCAGACTTCCTGTGAAGCACAACCAGGTCCTCACCTTTTCCACTTGCAATTTGGTCCTAGCATTATAAATCCCAGAAAAAATGTCTCTTCAGGGCCCAAAATATCACGCAGTTTGCTTAAGCCTTCTTCCCCACAAATACAGTCGTGTTGGGGGTTTTTTCTCTCATTTCTACGCCTGCAGCACGTGCATTTCCCAGCTGGCCTCTGCAGGCTGAAGGGCTCAGAGCAAACCCGTCCTGCAAAAATGCAATCCCTGTTGCTTGATGCCAAGAGCCACACTTAGAAAACAACCCAAACCATGGAGGCAGCAGATGAAACCTAAAAAAACTGGCAGCACCGATGCTTCCCTGGAAATCCTTGAAGCTGCAAGTGTCTAACAGCCAAATCCCTCTTCCTGATCGGTGCTTGTGCTGGTAAGGGAGCTCCTCACATGGCACCATTGGCACTGTGCTGAGGCATCTTCCCCGCCCCCTTTCCAGCTCAGGCAATGGCCTGAGGTGGTGCTGGATGTGAAATGAAGCCCCATCACATAGTAGCTGAGCAATGCATATCTCTTAGTGCATTTTGTTTCCTTTTTACACATCTCTTTTCTCTTTTTTTCATGACCTGCTGCCAAAATCTCTTTGCTAATGTCTCTGCCACCATCGATACCATGCAAGAAAAGTGTCTTTGTTAACACATTTAGGGCCTGCTTTTAATTTCTACAGTATTCCCTTTAATAACAATGTCTAATTAAAACATCTGTTAAAAAGTCTGTAACATTAACTTTACAGGGAGAATTTAATAGAATTATATTTGAATTGCAGCCATTTAACGGGTTTCCTAATTAGGCTGTTGGGTTTTTATTTTTTTTAACAAAAACATTACACAAATTAAAATCAAGCCCAGTTTTTTATTATTATTATTACAACACAGAGCGTGGTCAAAAAAAAAAAAAAGCAGTCAGTATGTGATGGTGCACGAAGGGTGAAAAAAACCCCAACATTGCAGCCGGTGACTGGAACTCTAAAATGCATAAAGGGAAACAAGCAAGAGATGATATTTGAAAGGGGGAAAGGATCAAGAGACAAGTGGGGAAAAAAAAATTCTCTGGCCTTTTATTTGCAAGTTTTCTTTCAAAGGAGTCTCTGAGAGTATCTCCCCATTTATTTGCCCCCAGCTCCTACCACTGTTCTGCCCTCCCCAGATCTCACTTGTTTGGATTTTGTCTCCATCTGGGAGGGAAGAGGGGAAGGAGCCTTGAAAAAAATGTTATTCATGCTAGATTTGTGTTTGCCCACATTTCAGAAACTTGGATAGCTTTGTTAATAGGCTGAGGTCCTCTGCAGATCTTTTCATAATCCTTAGTTTTTTTATGTAGAGCTGTGCACCGTTACCTAATCGACTTGCACAATGTACAGAAAAATATAACCTGCAGTAGAAGCTGCATTCCTGGGCTTTCAAAGGCAGGATTTTTCAAATATTTAAAAAATATAAGGAACTGTGGATTGAAATTTTAGTTGGGAAGGAAATAGGTCTTCCCGTTTATAAGCAAAACCTCTGCTGTTCATTTTTTCCCTGTTCTAAACCAAAATGAAAACTAACAGAAAAGAAAAAAATATATATCCCATGAAGAAAATGTGCAGTAATCATTTTTAAATCACACATTTTCACTCTTAATTTGATCACACTGGGACAAGGTATCTCTCAACTGAAACCATGCTCTTTTCAGAGGAGGGTGGTGATTTTCCTGAGACAGGGTCATTTCTGTGTTCAGAATGAGATGCCAGAAAACAATACAGTTTCACTCTTCAACATAAATATTTCATGTGGCTCTCAACAGATGCTGAAGTTAGTGCCTGTACAAACATCTTGGGTGAAATCCTGCCCTCGGAGTTGTCAGTGATAAAACTTACTGACTTCAGTAAGGCCAAGACTTCATCTTTTGTCTTTAAATTGAACTTAAAGTTGTAGCAACCACTAGCAAGGGGAAACCCACTTCAAAGGAAGTCTCTGACAGTTGGATGCTTATCTCCCACTGATCTAAACTCTAGCAATCTCTGATCTAAACTCTAGCAATCTTTTTGTTTCCCAAGTTAACTTGGAAATCCCATTGAGAGCAAGTTCATCAAAATAGTTCATCTTTTGTTCTTCTAATTTCCAGCAAGTCCAATGAAGACTACATCTTCCCTCAAGGAATTTTCTGTATGGCACAGGCCAGCCCCAGATAGAAAAAGCAAGTCTAGTAGAAAAATAACAACAAAACTTTCACAACAAAGATTAGGAAATGCATTAATATTCTTCAGAGACCCAGGACACTGGTGATGCCTTTGATCTCCTCTTTGCTCTGCCATACTGCATTGCTATTGTGGTTTTTGGACTCATAATGTAAATTACAGGCTCTTTAGGGCTTGTGGTGACCGTGTGAAAGGGATTTATCTGAACTCTTCTAGCCCAAGTATCCATTCTTCAGTGGCTTTGAGGGGCTTGTCTTCAAATTATCTGTTGCAGGCCTATACTTTTTCAACCCACAATTCTGCACACTGTCCCATTGCAAGGTAAGTTGAACCAAACTGAAGTGTAAATACCAGATCCAGAGTCCAGGTGGCAGACTCCGTTTCCTACAATGACACAAAGCAGCCACCCAGCTCTTACAATCTCTTACAAAGTTTCTTGGAGGGCATCCCTGGTTTGGCAGGGAGGTTGGACTATATGATCTCCAGAGGTCCCTTCCAATCCCTAGTGTTCTGTGATTTTGTGATCCTCCAAAAATGCCTCTCTTCACAAAGAATGGCATTTGTAGGGTTATTTGTAGGGTGCTTGCTGTCAAACACTTGTGGTCATCAGTACTCTGTGAATGCCCCATCCAAGAATGAGCCTTAGGGAGCTTTGCAGGACCAAGCTGTACACAAGAATTGCCACAGGGCCATGGTCAATGTGTTTTCTGTGTACTTAAAGCCTCAAGGAACAAAGTTGTTTTGAAGCAAATCCCCAAGAATCTGCTTGGGTGTTGGTGGGGAGAGGACATTTTGGTAGTTTCAAGTGGCATTACACATTTGTGGAGTGGAAATTACAGTTCAGTGTGTGGGCATACTTGATTGGACAATCTTTCAGTTGATGGGTTCTTCTGTTCAATTACTATTAAAATTCATCAAATGGAACAGAGTGGTTTTAATGCACGTAATTGTTGTACAAAATGCTCTGTAATTGGTCTTACAAATGAAGCTGAAGAGCAAGATCAAACTCCATTGAAAATGAATCTGTCTTTCCACTGAAGAGTTCAAGAGTCACTCCTAAAATCCATTTCACAGGGAAGTGTTTAGCCAATTCCAATTCTGGTTCGTGTTGTGTGGCAGTTTTTATTTGCTTATTTTGGCCTCTCATATGCAAATGAAACCGCCAACTCTTGAACTTGGTTCCACATGCTCCCCTCGCTCATAAATCCAAGGTGAGGGCAGCACTGCAGGCAGGCAGGCAGCAGTGGAAAACTTCAAAGCCACTTCAGGTGCATTTTGAGTGATATGGGAAGTCTGGCTATAGGGTGATGTGAGCTGAGGAGCCGGCAGGTCTGTGCCACGCTGCCTCTGACAGTGGAGCCAGTTTTAGCAAGTCTTGCCAACCTCTGCCTTGTGGGGTTTTTGTGGGTGGGAGCTGTTTTTAACCTGAGCAGATGAAATAAAAGGCAATCTGAGTGAGGAGGGGAAAGAGCAGAAGGTGAGAATTCCTTATGTTACTTTTGCCACCAAAAGCAGCCTAACCTGGAACTACACTGTTATCCAAGACATTGGGAAAGAAAGCAGGACATTTACGGCATCAGTCTTCGTTGGTTCTCCACAAAGAATTTGTTGACCCATGGTTCAGAGTTATCCTAAATTTGCACTGAGCAGCTTCCCTGAATGGCAAGTGCTTTCCCTAAATGCAGAAGACATGGATGTCAGTCCAGCAGACTTCAGTGTCACTGACCTCCTTCCCTCTGCCCGCCTTTTCCAATCTGTAAGGGCTGCTCAGGGGCTGTTACGAGTCTCAGTCTCTGTGTCCTGACCATGGTAGGTACTGGTGTGGTGGGGGTATGGAGCATCCAGAGTGTTTGGGTGCTCATTTGGGCTCTTCAGGACCTGCCTGCACTCATAGCTAGCACTTGGTATGGGTTTGTGCTTCCTAGAAATGGCAGAATCAAAGATTCCCCAGACTTGATGGATTTAACTACTGGACCCAGTGGTTTAAACAGATTTAATTCTGTTTTCCATCTCTTAAAGACTCCAGACAAAAACCTCTCTGGCTCCTCTCCAAATCCCCCTTCCCTCTTCCTCTACCCCTCACCTCAGCTGAAATCTTCCTGGTTTTCACCATCAGTTCTGGAAAACACCGCTTATTGTTCATGCTGCCTCTGTCAGGTCTTTTCTGCTTTGTCTACTCTCAAAGAATTAAAAAGAGGGCTCAGAGGGGATCACTCCTCTTTGTACAGTTAGTCGAGAACTTTCCAGGGCACCTCTTCCAATGAAAGGAAATGAATGAAATGAAGAAGAGCAAATCAGAACTTAAGCTAAAAAAAAAAAATAAAAAAATAAAGCTACGTGCTACTGTCCCAAACCCATTTAAAAGACACAAATCCTTCTCTGTGTTCCTGATTTGTTACCAGAGCATGCTACTCGTGCACGCACACACTGACTCTGTCATCATTAATCTGCTGAGGGCGTGCGGGAGAGAAGTTCAGTTCGGCAGCTCCTGAGGGATAAGAGAGACATTGTGCAAAAGCACCGTGTGCGCGTGTAGCAGGTAGGCTTTGATAAAACAACTGACTCTAATTAAACTGCAAGGGTACATAAAAAAAAAAAAGGAGAATTTCAGATTACATCCCACAAAATTAAGAAAAGGTCATGGACAAGACTATTTTTTAAAACCTACCAGCTCTGTTTATTAAATGTGATTGCTTTGTACACACTCAGCACTAATTGGATTGCAGGTTATTTTGTATTTAGGTGGGGGTGGGCGAAAGGAGGGAATAGAATAGAATAGAGGAGGGTGAAAACCACTCATAATGGCATCAGATTTGTCCTGAAACAGTGTGTTAGTCAGCATCCTGACCTTTTCTTCTCCACACAAAACCAGAACAAAACACCTTAATTTTTTGTTTGAATTTTTGTTGCACATAAGCAATTCCAGTGTTGTCTCATCCCCTGGTGCTGTTTCTGGGCTGTGTTTGTGTGTGTGTGTGTGCACGTACATCCAGGAAATGTCTGTGGAGCTGCAGGAAAGGCCTTAATTGCAATTAAATCTAGGAGCTTCACTTTCCTGCACACACATGTACTCTTGCTTTTGTAGGCTGAGGTGTTCAGGTCTGTGTTTAAAGTCATCCAATGAAACCACAAACGAAATGAAGGAGTTGGGGTACCAAGAACCAGCAATTTAAATTTTTCTCTGTTTTAAAGGCAGCACAGCAGAGATTTCTTTTTGAAGGGCACATCTGGGAATGTTGGAAAGGTTTGAGTGGAGTGGACAGAGCCAATGCCAGGTGGTACCCAAGAAACTTCTTTCCTCCCTGACTACAGGGAGAAGCAGAAAAGAGGAGCAAAACTCAGCAGAGCAGAGCAGGAAGGTATTTCTGCTTGTGCCTCACCTACTTTTAATCCATTGGATATGGCAGCAGAGCAGAAAGTGGGGCCCTCAGGGCCATGGCTGCTTTTATCTTTGCCGAGCTCCCCCCCTGGTATTTTGTGTGGCTCAGCACTGGGTGTCAGCGGGTTTGATGAGAGACACCCACACACCCTTATTGTCAAACCACGGCAGCCTTTCATCTCCTCTGCCGAGGGATGGCCTTCCTTGTGTCCACTTTGTCTTCAGCAGAGGGTTTCCTTGTCCTTCTTCCCTCCCCCTCAGCTTCCCCAAGATGGGAAATACAAAAAAAATCCCACCCAAAGCCTTAACATCTGAGGGAGAGTGTAGAGAAGAGCTGGCAGGAAAAAAACAGAGTTAATCATTGGTGGGGCTGACCAGTGCTTGGAGCTGAATGTTCCCCTGTCCCCTCGCTGACTGGGTGCCACCAAAACCTCTCTTTTTGGGGGGAAAACCTGCCTAGAAAGGGCAGGTTTCCTCATCAGCGGGGCTGCACGTGCTGAGCTGGGCTGAGCTGCTGGAGAAGCTGGAGTGGAACAGGGTCCATGGAGGGACCTGCTGGCACATGGTCCTGCCCTGCTGGGGTGGGGTGGGGGTTCCCCCAGTCCTCCTCCGCTGTGCAAAAGCTGCCAGCAATTTTCTGCCTGCAAAATTGGATGGTGGTGGTGGTTACACAGGTCGCAAACTCATTACAGGGAGAATATTTTTTTCAATTGCACAAATGAATGATAAGTGAGTTGACAGTCAGGGATGGGAACTAGAACATAGGAAAAGCCCCGGAAAATGTTGAATTTTGACAAGAAAATTTGCAGCCAAATGTAGTGAACATTTTTTTTCTCCTGAAAACGATAAGAATTTGATTAATTTCAGCCAAAAGCATTCCATATTTTGGTGAGGAAAACGATGTATCTGTGGCAAGGGAGCCATGTCATGAAAGGTATTTTAGCTAAAATCCAGTTTTCTGTTGATACAACCATTCTGATCGCAATTTTTAGGTTGTAGTAGTTATTTTTTCTAGTTCATTAAATCATGGGTTTCTTTGTATCCACAAATAGTTTGTAACGCTATTTATTCATTAATTAAAATTATCCCCTGTTTTTTTCTCCAGCAATTAATTTTTCATAAGAAAAATCTGAATATTTCTAGTTGTCTCCCTGAATAAGCACCCAGAGAGCTCTTTTGGTCAGGCAGCATGACTTATTTTCTGTTTCTCATGTAACTAAAGAGCAAGCTGTGAATTGCTTTAGCTGGAACTCAAATGGATATTGCAGTTTACTGTATGCGGACTCGTAACTGACATGTTGGTAAAACAAATGAGAAGATGATTAGATCTCTTTGGATCAAAATGCACCTTCCAAAATAAAAAAAAAAAAAAACAACACCTGATCAATTTGAGTCTATTTTAATGAAAATAACAACAAAAGGAGGCAGATTGAAGTCTTTAGCAGGGAGTTTTGGGGAAAATGGGGATTGCTAGAAACAGTTTCTAAGATCGATTGACTTGAGTAATACTCTCAGGCAGAGAGAACATAGAGAGGTAATGCCTGAAAAGAATAAATCAAATATCTCCTGGCATTTTAGGCATTCTTTCCTTTCCTAGACACTGCTTTTAGTTTTCAGAAATATGAACAATTCCAGGCAAGCAGAGAATAGCCTGTTCATTTCCCCCCTGTGATGAATAGTTGCATGTTAGCCTGTTCATTTAATGACAGCTATATAGAGTGTGTATAATAAATCAGACTCCGGGACACAAATGCCTTCTGTTTACCTTTGAAATACTACTTTTTTTTTTTTTTTTTTTCTTCCCCTGAGAACTGTGATTGTAGCAAAAGTCTGATGTATCCACCTACACGTACAGGGATCTGAACGACTGATTATCTGAAGGGTTTGGTTCAGTAAGGTCCCCAGTCCTCCCAGAACTGCCTGGTGCCCCGACACCCCAGTGCCTCACAGGATCAAAGTCTGCACAGGAGAGGGAAAATGAACTCAGCCCACTGCATGCAGCTCAAGGGGAATCTCAGTCTGAGCTTTGCATGAAAAGCCTCATTTTAATCAGAGATCTCAGTCAATTAGTTTGATTATTGCATTATAAACACTTGTCAACTTTTATAATATGTGCCTTTGAAATACGATGCCTGAACTCGTTAGCCCTGAAATGGCACATTTTTTAACCTGAACTACACTATCACTTCTCTGCACGATGATTAACCAGAGTTTCTATATATATTGCTATACATATATATGCTGCTATTCTTTGTCAAATTAATATATCATGTTTATAAAATACTGGAAATGTTTCGTTTCTAAGAAAGAGAAGATATTCCCTTTCAGTGGAAATATTAGCGATTTTATCTGGGCTGGACAATGCAACTTTCAAGTCAATCTCTTCTACCCTGAGTTAACCTGCTCCTTCCCTGATAGCTGGTATATCAGTAAGCAGATGATCTGATGTCCCAGCTTCAGGATGAGAAATTCAGGAGCTGCATTCCTGCTTTAGTTTAGCCCCCAAAGTATTGTTCTCGAGGGAAGAAAAGAGGCAATTTCTGTCTTTTTCTTTATTTTGGGAAAACTTTTCATGCAAAGAGACATAGTAAAAAGTGTTGAGAATTGCCGAAAGACATACAGATTATGTATATTTTTATAGCCATGAAGTCACTCAAATGGCTTTGTCTCCATTTCATTGTTTGGCATAGATCACTTATTGTGCATATGTTTTCAGATGGAAATGCTGAATTAGACTATGGTAAAATGGATAATGCAGCCCTAATGCTAGCATGAGCTAATAAGAAAGCAGCAATGAATCTACTGTTGCAGATTGAAGTACATGCATTTCATATTATTACTCAAGGCTCTTCTCTCAGATTAGATGATTGCATAACCTTAATATTATAAATCTTGCATGATGTGAATTGTTCAGCTGTAACCATAATCAGTTTTTACTAAGGTGGCATTTCTGTTGTCTTGTTAAACACAAACATTATATATGCGCTAGTCATAATTTTATAACAGTTGCTTTTAGCAGGAGAGGGCTTTGTCAGTCAGGAGATGCAGTTTAGCACAGACAGGCAGTGAAAGTGCTTAAGCTGCTCATAATGTCACTATTTGCTTCAGAAAACATCGCTCTGTAGATCCTTTAATTTTCTGAATATAAATGTCTCTTCAGAAGAAATGGAAAAACTTGTAAGCTTTTAGACAGAACTCTCTAAACGCCACTTTTCAGATCTTCCAAGAAACGAGTTTATTTAATCAAGTGAAAATGGCCGTATACTCCAAAGAAACTGCAGCACATCGTGGACCTTCTCAAGTGCCACTGCTCAGCTCTGAGCTCCCACTTATTTCAACCCAATTTTCCACAGAGGAAATGTGGCCAGGTTCCCCGTCTGTAAATTACCAAAGACACAGCTTTATGGGGTACGTGCACTGCCGCCAGTGTTTAAGGGTTTAAGACCCACCGTATAAACCTCAGCAAGGTTCCCTTCTCCCATCAATTCACCAGGGATTTGTGCAGTTAAAGCTCACAACCAGGTGATAAATTTCAAGGCGTATCACAGGAGGAAGGGGACCGGACTGGTGCTAGTATGCTGCTACACTGTCCTTTGTGCAGACCTCAGGGATTATTTAGTCCAACTTATCTCCTCGACGAATTTATTGGCTTTGTCAAATGCTCTGTAGTAGAAGAAAAACCAGCAAAATCCCTGCCTTGTTCAGGCAATGGACCCTCTCCTATTTTTCCTGTAGATATTGTGTTGAGATAGTCCTTAACAAAGAGGAACACATTGAGGAGATAAGGGCAATAGGAGCATTTCCACACACCGTCACAAGTAGGAAGCCCAGAGACTGCACAGTCAGGGAAGCAGAAGCATAAAACAAGAACTAGCTCACCTCTCTGCCTCTGTAATAAATCTAATCAAGGGAGATTTCTTATTGCTTTTAATGGCAGCAGAATTGGCCCTATACTGAATAATTTTATGCTCAAAATTACATCTTAGGTTTAATACTGAAACTAAGTTCAAATAACTTCTCTCAGGAAGTCTGTGGATGTGATTTTTCTTGTAGGAGCTACAAAACAATCAATTGCAGTGGACTGTTCTTTGAAGAATAAGAGTCTTTTCTGTTTCCAGTGTGTTAAGCACCCCTGCAACAGCTCTTGGCACATGTTGATGTGGAAAGCACAATTTTTTCAGATGGACATCCTCTGGTGAGAGGTAAAGATAAGGGGGAAATATCAGGAGTACAAGATTTGATTGCTCAATGCTCCTGCAGATCAGAGCTGAGATGGGAAGAAGTCATCCCCAATGCTCCCTGATCACTCACAGCCAAACACAAGACAGTGCCAATATAATGTCACACATACCAAATACTCACAAGCAGCTCCCAAACCCATGAGGGAATCAGTTATTTGCCTGGCAGCTGCCTGCTTTCTGCCTGTATCTTGTGCTACAGTACGACTTGAAGAACCTTGTTGAAGAGTTATTAGTAATGGTCCAGAAAGGAACCTGTAGCAACCTTCTGCTCCCATGCCCTCTAAAGCAACCGGGTGAGCCCACCTTCAGACCTCGAGGTCCATACCCAGGTCTTAATGGGCATCTGGGAGTTTTACTGCAGATGACTCCATGAAAGCACAAGAGGGGTGGCTTGGATGGCAACTCGCCCTGCTGGAACCCTCATCCAGCGATTATCCACAATGCTCTGCTGGCTCCTTTACTATGCTGAAACTCAGACTGACACTGGAGAGGGTTTCTCACATTGTTGGGAGGGAAAAATAGTTTTTAATATCAGTTTTTAAAAAAAAAGAATGTATGGCACCTATAAACTGTTAAACTTCACTTTATTGATCATAAATCTGTGTTTTGCTCAATGCAAAAGTTTTTCATCTTCCACAGAAAAATGCTGAAACAGCTACAAATGTCAAAACCACAAAGTTTTCTCTCCTGGACAATTTATATGGAAGTTATTAGATTTTTTTTTGTTGTTGTTTAAAAGTACTCTTACCACGCTGTGCTCGCCCACTGGGTTAGGAGAAATTGCCTTTCATTGCCAAGCTTTGTTCCTGCCCTTCTCTGATGGGAAGAGACCCTGAAAAATAAAGCAAGGGTGTTAAACTCTTCTACAGAGCACTAGGGATAGAAGGGCTGAATTGGATAAGAAATGCAAGCAGTGGGAATAAGACCTCGATAGTATCAGAGAAGGAGATACTCCTTTGGAAAGCCGCTGCTGAAGCAGGGCACAGGCAGAAGTGCTGCAGAGCTGAGCACGAGGCTCACAGCAGAGAGACTCTTGGCGCCGAGATTTACCCCGAGGTCCATCCCCAAATACGACGGCTGCTGTCAGTGCAGGATGGCCAGGCCAGGTCTGTGGGGACGTTTCTGGAAGTTGAAGTGGCCCCGGGGTGTGTTCCCCTGCTCTGTGACCACAGGCATGGTCCCCTCTGTGTCCCAGCCTCTCTGTCTGCAAGTGGGGCAAAGCACCTTGGGACCAAGAGATTAACAGCCCTGTCTTGGTATTAATGATCTGCAAAAGCTGCAAAGGTGCAGAGCAGGGCAAGGAAATCTTGATTTATTAATGGCAAAGCAGAAAACTGGATGGAAAAAGTGGAGTGTGCCAGACCAGCCAAGGGTGGTATTGAGACAGGAGATTTACCCTGTTGTTGCATGCATTTAAAATGGGTCATTTTAGCTAAGGCAGCTGTGTGTTAGCACATTGAATGTATTTGGTCTCCTGAGACTTTTTTTTTTAATATCAAAGCCCTTTCAGGGAGAGGAATAGTAGGAGAAAGGATATTTTTTTCCTTTACATCCAGCTGTCCAAATTACAAGAATTGTGCTTTTCCCTCGTAACCCAGAAGCCCCTTTTTTTCTGCTTGTTCTCCATCATGTGGCACAACAGGTCTCTGTGCTCTCCTACGGTGGTCAGCATCTCCATAGAGATAATGGACTGGATCATCACCTGGATGCAATGCTCCTCTTTGGTCATAAATCATGATGGGAATACAGTAAACAAGAGCCATGAAATATGAACCCAGATAAATAAAGGAAGGGAAGGACTGTGAATTGTCTGGGGAAATCTGTGCAAAGAAAGGGAGGAGGAGAGACTTGCACTGTCGGAGGAACCACGACAAATATACATCCTGATTTTAAAGTTAAACTGTTACTATAATTATTTAAGATTGGCCTTCTCCTGTGTCTCACAGGATGAGGCTTTGTTCTCCTTTCCGCTAATTTCATCTGCTTTCTGTTCCTCTTGGGCTTTGCTTTTATTTCTGTGCTTTTCCCACTTCTAGTAATTCTCTCTACAAATACCCTTGTTATTTCATCATCCCTCCCAGCACAAACCATCTCCAGCTCTTGGACGGTTTCTTTTTCCTTTGCCTCTGTTCTGCTAAATTCACATAATCCTCGGTACCAACCTGAAAACTCTAAACTCTAAACATCTACAGTGAAAAGGTCAGGTCACTCAAGTTGTGGGCTTCAGCTCTCATCCACCTTCAAAAGCTGGGGTCCAAGCATGTCTGCATGTTTAATTAAACTTGAAATGTTAAATCATCCTTCATAACTGCCCAGCCCTCACCAATATGACCAACTCTACAGTTTTATAGACTTGAAGGACACAAAATTTAAGAGGCTGTCCTATTAGGAAGACAAGTCAACAGGAGAGGGAAAAAAAAATGTTGAATTAATTTTTTTTTAAATAACTAGTCATGAAATTCTGAATGGGAAACCTTAATGCTAAAACTTTGCTTAATCTTGTAGATGGAATTCTACCCTTTATGTTTATTGAAATGGGGGTGAGAGTAAAGGATCTGTCACTGGTTTGCTTTACACCAATAACTGGAGCAAATATGTATGTCCATTCCGTTGTGGAAACACCTCTATTTGCCTCAGCATCATTGCAGACATACCAGGTAGTCTAAAATACCCTGGGATTTATAATTTGAGCACAGTTATTTTATATATGTCGAAACCAGTGGCTGATCTTGCTGTCCTGAGGCTACTTCCATGTGACAACTAAACTACTAAGCACTTCTTCACCAAGCTGCCGGGCTGCCACAGTTAATTCCTTAGCCCCCAGGATCCAATACTTGGTGTGTCACAGAGCTGAAGGACCCTATTTAAAAAAAATCGTAGTCGTACTGAAACGTGCATGATGCAGTTTTTAAAATCTTATTTTATTTTCCCTATTGGATTGTAATTTTCTCCCTATGGACACCATTACATGTTCACAGAGATACTAATATTTAGGACTTGACAAACTCCCACTTTTAGTGGTTTGTTGAATGTTCAGTTAAGTTTCCTCCTAATGAACTAAAGCATCTACAAGGATTTTTAACATGGGTGTGATTTTATTTTCTAAAATAACACATGACTATCTGTTTGATGATGTGTGCGTATTAGAAGATAGGATAAAACGAACACACTGTGGGCTTTGATTTGAACCATATTTAAGCGGTGCAGGTAGAACTGTGTTTCTTTTGGATCAGCTGCTTTGCTTCAGCTTTGCGGTGCAGTTCATAAACGCTGCAGACTCCTTTTCCAGAGCTTATAAACTTAGCAGAAATAAAAGGAACTAAGGAGTCTGACAACTGAGTGAAGCTTATAAATGCCACTGAAAGCCTTCGGGGCCCCGGCTCCTGGGGACTATATCAGAGCCCTTGCAGGGTTTATAAATTCGGCTTATTTACTGGCAGGTTTCTCTCCTGACCATAAAAACTATAGGTTAAAAGGCATTGCTAGATGGGGAACATGAAACCTAGCTTTTATTTAACTCCAACTTCTTCTTCAAGCCTGTGTAGCTCACCAGTAAAGCTGTGGTATATAGTGTCAAATGTCACATGGAGTCTGTCACATGTATCTGCAGCTCCTGTCTTGGTGTAGGATGATTCCCTGGAGAAGTTAGCTTCTGGCTCCTGTTCAGGTGCCGTTTACATCTCTCGTCACACTTCACAATCTGGAGAGCACTGCCAGTTAGCTCATATGGGTTCAATATTTTAGAAGCACCTGAGTCAGTTGAGCTGCTTCTCTGCAGGGGACAAGCAGGACCAGTCCTCGGGGCTGTGTTCCTGCTCATATTGTGTCCCCCATGGCCTGCGCTGGCTTCCAGCCCCCCAAGGTGTGAATCAAAACTACAGTTTGCTTCCCCTTCCCAAACCATTTCCATCTCAACTTCAAGGAATCTGGGCTAATGAATAGACTGATTTGTTCACAGGAGCGCAACAAGCCCTTCACCAATTTCATGCTCCTAAGCATTGTTGTAGGCAGGCATCCACCTGGCAGGAGAAGTAGAAAGTGCCTTGATTACATCTGGTTTCTTCTAAGCATCCTGGTTCCAGCTCCATTCCACCCCACCCGCCGCCTGACAAGCTGCTGTAATGGATAGGCAGTGGCCTTCAGCAAAGGGGCTACATTTAAAACTTCCCTATGCTTCTCTTGTCAAAGTTAAAAGCTTTTCACATCTGTGTTAATGTTTCTTTCTTCTTTTTTTTTTTTTTCTTTTTTCCCTCTCCTGTCTGCTGGCACCAATGACAAATACTACATCTCGCATTGAGTAACAGTATATTGAATGGCTGGCAGAGGCAGAATACGGCACCTGTAATTTATCTCCGGGAGTTTGGGTTGGATGACACTGCTGGGAACAGACGGGGGCTCTGAGCTGTCACCTGATTACTAATTCTAGGATTTCTCCTCCGAGAGTGAGAAGGAGTGAGCTAGGATGAAGGGTACAAAAAGCAAATCAATAAACAGGTTAGTGTTTGCATCATTATTAACACTCGGGCTGTCAACACACCCATTGAAACTATCGCTCAGGGCAGCTTCAGATTTAATGGTCAGTGTAACAGATTTACTGTAAATGTTAGCTAAGGCAGAGCGGGAGGGGGGATCTCATTGACAAATAACAGAGATTTCAGTGGGATGCATGAAACCGTTTATGTGTGTGCATAAATAACAGCGGATCACGGGTGGCTTTCTGCAGTATTTCTTCCTGCCGGGCTGCAGGGTATCCCTCTGGGCTCCCCTTCCCTCCCCAGAGCCCCTGCCTCCCTCCCCTCTCAGGCACATCAATTAAATCACCAAGGAAGCTTTGATCTTGGGAACCTGTCACAAGCCCCTTAATAGCCTGGAGAAGAGAGGGAAGGGAAGGGTGATGCTGCCATCTTCACACCAAATTAGCCCGTGACAGGAAAAAGCAGTAAATGAAGTTGGGTTTTATTGTCTTTACCCAGCTGATGGGCTCCTGTCATATTCCCTTCTCCATGGACAAAGTCATCTTTGCAGAGGTTTCTTTGGAAAACTGTTGGCATTGCCCCTTCCCCAGTGATCTGTCCTCACGCTTTCCACAAGTAACACACAACCAAGCAGCTCTGAGCAATATAAATGAATGCGCGATCAAGTGTCTCCGCTTAAATTACTGATGAAATGATAAATCTGTTGCAGAGTAAATTGGCTGAAGATGAATCTCTCAGAGTCCTGTTGGTGCTGCCACTTTTTCAAATGAAAACCCTCATAAAGAAATTAAACTGCTTAAAATGAAAAGCACCCAAATACAAGTAGCTTTTGCAGTGGAGGGTTTCCCAGATTGCACTGTCATCTCAAACAGATCCTTCTTCGGGAATACTCTGCTGCTTTAGTTTCTCGGTTTGAATGGTTCCCACATGCCCATTTATAGCAGTGCATCAATCTCCCAGTGACTGTTTTCACTCACTGCTGCTGCCAGGATAAGAGACCTGAAGGGTGAAGCCTCAAAGTGTCGGGACATACCAGCCACGTGTAGCTCTCTCTGACTCAAGGGCTCCTCACAGCTTCAGAGATTTGAGGCTAGCGGCAAAATATAAAATGCTGGAGGTCATTGTTTTGATATTCCCAAACTGCATCTTCATCTCCTTCATCTCCTTCATCTCATCTCCTGCAGACATTGCTTTGCACAGTGCAACCTCAGAAAGTGTGGTTTTGTACAACAGATTATATCTCCTGTGCTACAGGATGAAAGAGCCCTTGCTGGGAGTCCCCATCCTGGTTGAACACTGCCTTTGGAGCATGGACTCAGGACAGGATCAAAGATGCTTGAAAGCTCCTAACCATGTCCTAAAAATAACCCAGTAAAGCTATTTCAAAAGCTCTCATAGGAATTTTACATTCAGAGCAGCTACAGAGAGATTCAGCAGAAACTCAGGGCAGAGTTTGAGATCATTTGAGAGCCTTGTCTCTGCAGAGCATGGACTAGTCCATAGGGCCCAAGGAAGGTATGAGGTTGGTCACTCAGCATGTATCTCAGGAGCAGAGGCAGCACAATTGCCTCTCCATCTCACTCTGGACTGTCCCAGCCTTCACCTAGCTGCACACGGCATCTCAAGATGTTTTTCCCGCTTATCTGCCCACAGTGATGTTGATAAGCTCTGTCATTAGTGCAGCCACTCTTTAAACACACAGTTTGGTGTGGACAGGCTCCTCTCAGCTCTTAGTTTCATTATAAACAAGCTCAAGATGAAACCCACATAGCTCACAGCAGAGCTTCCTGAATGCCCTTTCTGACAGGCATTGTCCTGTGACAGGGGCAGAGGATTAACCCATTAGCACCAACATCTATTGGTTCCTGGACATGCATCACCTGGAAATGTCTTCTCCATTTTGTGGCTTGCACGATTTGTCAGGACCCTAAGCCTTGCCCAAACCCAGTAGGAACTGGGAGGAATCACAGGCCTGGTGGGACATGTGGGATGCAGGCAAGGTTGTCTGGTGTTACAGTTTATGGGTGCCAGTATTATAAACCTCCAACATCTGTCTCAGTCCCCACCAATGCGGATTTCTGTTCACGTTACTTGATTGTGCAGTGTCACATTGTGGTTCTACCCCAGATCTATGTAGCAGATTTGATACCGTAACTCTGTCCATACTGGTAAACCCTCTGCATGGGGGACCTCAGATGGACATCCCAAAAGTGCCTCTGGGATAACATGATACTGTGTCCTCCACTCAAACCCCACTGCCAATGCTGAGCTCCTCTCCAGATGAAACCCACACAGCTCACAGCAGTCAGCTTGGTGCCATGAAGATGTCAGCTCAGTCTCCCAGGCTTCACGAGACTTGCAACATTAGAAGCTCAGAAAATCCAAAGGCGATGCAGCAGCTGCAAACCCAGCACGAGTGTGTTCAGGCTTCATTTGGATTTCTAAGGGGCTAGTAGCAAAGGAAAGCTCTGGCTCTGGAGCCTCTCTGTGGAGTTGAGCCCTAATGCCTCTAGAAGAGAGAAGCCTCGTGAATTCAGAGAGCTGCTTGCTTGCTTTCATCTGCATACTGTTGACTAGAAGAAGAACAAACCTCCCTTGCAAGCCTTAATTGGAGCAAGTGGCATCTGACGATTTTTGTTTGAACTGTAAAAGAAGACTCCTCCCTGGTGGGAGACGTTCAGCAATCAAACTGAGGAGGAAAAAAACCAAACCAACTCCAACCCCGTTCTGCACACAGCTTGGCTGTGCAGTAGATAACCCAGCGGAGAGCAGCCCTGGGAGCTGCTGAGGTGTTTGGACAAGGTGACCTCGCAGCGAGCACATTAGCTGTATTATCGGCCGGTAAACTGCCTCCCCGCTTTACAGATCTGCATGGCCCGCATATTGAAGGAGAAGATTAGCTTGATTATCAATGGGGGAATGAGCCAAACAATTACTTTCATTATTGAATATCCAATTAATTATTCAGGAGGCAAATCAATTATTCATATCTCATTTAAACTGGGTGGGGGGAGAAGCGTTGCCACTTGGCAGAGCTGCTCACAGCCGCTCCGGATACAGCAACAATTCCGCTGCGACAGGGAGGAATTGTGTCAGGAGCAAAAGCCATCCCCAGAATGATTTTCCCCAGGCCACACAGATATCCAGCCACACACGTTCGATGGCCAGGGCCAATTCTAGAGAACTGTGACAGTTTGGGGGTACCTTCAGGGTCACCTCAGCTGTGATTATTGCTACGTTTTTAATGTAGCACAAAGGCCCTTCCAGGTCAGCACCAACAGGAGTTCAGAAGCCCATGGGAGTTAAGCACGTGCCATGGGAGCACCGAGGCACTCAGAACTTGGAGGTACTTTCTTCCTTTCACATAAAACCAAAAAGCTCTCATCCAGACAGCAAGAGAGAATCTCCTGGAGAAGAGCAGACTCTTAACCATTTTTCAAAGCCATCATACATAGATTTTACCAGCAAAATATCTGTCATGCTTCCTTTGTTTAAATAATGGAAATTAGACTAGATAAGGAAGAATTGTTTTACAGTAAGAGTGGTGAGAGCCTGGCCCAGGTTGCCCAGAGGGGTGGTCGATGCCCCATCCCTGGCACCATTGCAGGGGAGGTTGGCTGGGGCTCTGAGCACCCTGCTCTAGCTGCAGATGGCCCTGC